>JAVJAQ010000461.1:0-85947 GCA_032362365.1 Zygogramma bicolorata | reverse complement strand
TATTATTATTATTATTAGATACAAGTGTGTCAACATCAGAATCGGAATCGAATGATTCGAACATCGAAGATGACATTCAAGATTTTTGTTACTAGAAATGAATAAGAGTTATTTAATTTGTTGCAAACTTTGTACTCAAAAAACTTTTGAAAAATAAATACATTGCTCAAGAGATTTTTTACTCATTCAAACCAAAAAAAAAATTCATGATAATGTTCTATTTCAAAATATAAAAAATTTAAAATTTTTACGGAATCGACCATATATCGCGTCTGCTATTTCATAAATTAACATTTCAATAACAAATTCATAATCAGCGATCCCAAAAACCCTTAAGAAATACGATTGGGTATTTTTTACTGAATAATTTGACTAATTAGTTAAGTTATGTCTGCCATTCTGGGTCCGCCGTTTTGAAGTACGTGATTCTGATGACAGATTCGTAATCAGCGATCCCAAAAGCCCTTAAGAAATACGATTGGGTATTTTTTACTGAATAATTTGACTAATTAGTTAAGTTATGTCTGCCATTTTGGGTCCGCCATTTTGAAAATCGTGATTCTGATAACAGATTCGTAATCAGCGACCCCGGAAACCCCCGAGGGAAGAATTTAAAATCATTTACGCCACTTTCTGATTTTTGGCCAGCTTTTTGGAATTCTGCCCCACTGTGCGACGGCCGGATTTTTGAATTCGACTGTGTAATTTCTCTTCAATTCCAGTCAGTAACGCTCTGCTGAAATATCAAGGTTGCAGGGCCCCCAATAAAAAAGTTGCTGGAGCTGTACCGCCCCCGGCTGTCACCACTCTCGGAATTTTCCAATGGTCCCTTCTATTTTTTCCGTTTCGAAACATGATTATCATTTCCAAAAGCCTCGTCACTGTTTCAAGATGATAGGGAAATATTGCCGAACTTTATTGCTAAAGTAACCGAGGTAAATTATATGAGAAACGGGTGTTATTGTCAAGAATAACATTTATGTAAATTTCTTCGTGGAATTCCATTTGAACGAATATCCCAGGTTTACAGGAAACCCCTCAGAAGCTCATCTGAGAGCTTGTGCGAGAGGGATACCCGGGACCTACCCCAGTCAACACACGGACATTCTATGGATATCCAGTGGACATTCATTTGGGATATCGAAGATATCCAGAGGACATCCAGTTGATATCCGGTGGATATTTTATGGACGTCCAATGGATTGCCCGAGTGGAACAAGCTGGACTTCCACAAGATATCCTTCCGGGATATCCATAAGATGTCGTTCAGGAATATCCATGAGATATTGTTCATAGATATCCAGAGGACATCCAGTCGGTATCCGGTGGGTATCTTATGGATGTCCCGAGCAGAAGAAGCTGGACTTCCATAAGATATCCTTCCGGGATATCCATAAGTTATATCGTTCAAGGATATCCATGAGATATTGTTCACGGATATCTATAAGGTTTTTGGATATCGACGATATCCAGAGGATATCTATTTGGTATCCGGTGGATATTTTATGGACGTCCGTGGATATAATTGGGAAATATCCATGGGATGGTATTCAGGGATATCCATTCATTTATAAAAATTTGCATAAGTTAATCTCAATATTGAACAACGTAGGTTTATAGTTTGATTCACAATAGACAGGGTAACTACTGTACATACCTCATAAACTTTGTAGTGGTTTCAAAATAACCTTTGACTAGCTGATTATAATTCATCATCATTAATATAATGTGAGTGATACATGGAGACTCCACTTTCAAACATCACCTCACTTAGGATAAGTTTGAAGTAGGCCATTCAAAATTGAGAATATTCAATAATATTGACAAAAGCCCAAAACATATTTCAACAAATAAAGATTGGCGAATATCTAGTAATGAGATATCAGCATGGACATACAAGTTTTGGATATCTTATGGGATATCCTGAATAGCTCCTCTGAAGATTATCCAGTTAATGTATATCTTATGAATTACCACTTTGGAATATCATGAGAATATTTACTTCAAGATATCTTATGATATTCAGTTCAGGATATCCAGTATTGGATATCTGATGGATGTCCAGATAAGGTCTTCTAAGGATTATTCAGTTATTTGATATCTTATGGATATCCACTTTGGGATATCATGAGAATATTCATTCCAGTATATCTTATGGAAATTGAATTCAGGATATTCAGTATTGGATATTTTATGGATGTCCAGAATAAGCCCAGAGTAGATATTCGGTGGATGGATATCTTATGGATTTTCATTTCCGGATATCTTTTGGACATCCTGCTTTTGATATCTCATGGATGTCCAGAATAGGTACAGGGATATTCCGAAGTGAATGGGACATAAAGTGGATATCCATAAGATATCCGGTGTTGACTGGGACAGTTTATGAACTGGACGGCAAATACCCAATATTCACTTTAACAGCCGATTGTACTGACTTTTTCTTATGAGACCATTAACAAAACGACTCTTTGAGACAGGTGAGGGTTCATTAATGGGTGTTCAATAATCTTTTAAACAATGGTGCAATCGCTGCAGTGCGTTAAATGACCTTTATCTACACCCGGTACTCTAATAATACACTTATATGCCCACAACCCGTTTTATAATGAAATCTATTACGATACAGATTTTCATTACGATACAGATTTTCAACCAATAGAAACCTATTATTTTTCAATCAAGCATGATGTGCAAGCTTTGCATTTTGACGTTTGTCAAGTCAAAATCAGTAGGTATTGAATTCTTGAAGAATTTAGTCAATTTTCGATAATAGTATGAAAATGTCTTATAGCAGGGATATGGAAGAATTACCAGCGACCCTCCACAGATGTCTTAGACAAGAAAAAAATACAATCGAAAGGATTATATTTTTCATTTGACAAATGCAAGACATATGTTTTTATTTTCAACATAATTATATGAGCTCTCATGTCCGAATGGTCAAAAGCGCCGGTAGTGAATTATTACGTCCGGGTTCAATTCCTGACGTCGGCAGAGTTTTTTTTTCCTTTTTTTTTCTTCTTTTCATTTCTCATTGTTGTATTTTCTGTGGTTATACCATTAATTATAATTTTGTAGAATTTTTCAAAGAAATACGATTGATTACCTACTATTATTGTGTTCAATATAAATACGTAATAATATAATAATTTTAGTTCTTCATTATTTATTGGGTGTAGATAAAATAGCGTATGCAACTCTCATGTAATGGTTATTACACGATCGTTGCATAATATACTATTATTGGCTTATTAGCTTTATACTCCCATCAGAAACAGTTGGTGAAATCGGCTGATAGACTATAACGAAAATTGTGATTTAAGTTCTATTTCCCAATTTCATTTCACAATCATTCCATCGGCATCACTGAGATATTTTATTTGATATGACACTGGTGTCGAATTGACTGCAACTAGTTTAATAAAACTCATTTAAGTTGACGAGTATTTTCACAGTGAAACTGTCTTTTATCTGGTAATACGGGTGCTTGTTAGAATATTTCATACACTTCAGGAAGGAAAATTTTGACAGACCAAACAATATCTAACGTGAAGAGTCTCATACGACTACAGGCTGATTTACGGTGGATGGCACATTAGACGTTTCTGGTGAACCAGACAACGGATCACTTTGAAAATTCAATTGAGGGCATATTCGGACATTCTGTAGCCAACTAAAATATTTTCGACAATGCGGTGTTGCCGCTTCTATTAGAAAGCAGTAGCAACTTTGATTTTTCAAAAGGAACACTCTGTATATAATATTATTTTTGGAATCTCCAACAATTGCCCGACAACTTTTCTTGATATTTCCCTATACCTATCTGTTACCGTTTTCGAAATAAAAATTAATTTCAATTTTTTTCTTCGAAAATCATGACTTCTAAAAATGCCGATATCTTTTAGTTAAGAAGTACTATGATATCGAAATTTGGTTTGGAGTTAGGTGATACTTGGACACTTCCCACGCGTCAGCCTAATCTCCGTTACTTCAATACAGGGTGGTAAAAAAATACAGTTTTTTCGTTTGCTTGAAAAAGTTGCTAAAATTTGATTATTGTAAATGGAACACCCTGTATATTATTGAAAATTCGGAAAGCTGCTGAAATTTGCTTTCTTTCTATTATCATACCTATACCTAACTAGTCAAGTTTCGACTTATGAACATTTATTTGTGAAAATGTCCCTTCAGAATGGTATTTCCATTCGGTATCTGGTAAGCAGGCCATGATTACTATTTGACAGTAGCGTTGTGACATTCTCCTAATGATATCGACATTTTCGTCACTTCAAAAGTTGCAAATACCTTCAAAACGATGGAACAAAACTATTCAAACGAAGTTCTTATGAATTTGTTTATTATTTTTGAACAGTGTGATAAAATTATCAGCAGAACATGTAGAAAGTTCAATGAAATGTATTCGAATCTACCGCCAATGAACCTCAAGAAATTTATACGAATTCAGAACAATTTCAATGCATTTGGATCAACTTTAAAAGCACCAAGAAACTTGCCTCGACCCGTAACTTTCGAAGACAACCAGATTAATGTCTTAGCATATTTTCACGCATTTCCCGAGTCATCGATAAGAAGTGCTGAAGAAGATTTGGGTATAAAATATTTCTTCTCTTGTGAAATTATCTTGACATTCAAAAAGTCTGAGATGCCCAGTTATTTGTGGGATAGGCATATAATGTTCCCAAAATGGTTCAACGGTCACGTAATTGTGACCGCGATAAGTACATTTCATTTTGATTTCAAAAGACCGACAAAGGTGTCAACTATTTTGGAATTGTCCGTTCTCAGGTAACTCGACCAAGACTATTGGGTTTTATCGTTGTCACTTGATTACCTTGTCGTACTCGGGGATGATTGCTAAACTCTTAATGGTAACAAGGTTCACATCGTCGTGCAGGGTTCAGGGCCTCCAGAAGGTATCTCAAGAATTCCTCGGCATCATTCTATGCAAACCCAACAATAAAAATATGAATTTGGCTGTTCAACAAAGATGTATGAACCACTTGTCCAGAAGAGTTCTCGTACCACAATATTTTTTGTTCACATCAGTGAATGTTTTAATGAGATCGCCTTTCACACTAGAAATACTAGTATTCATATCATTCGCCTATGCATCTTTCCTCAGGTACTCCAGTAAAAATTTAGTGATGGGCGAACCCTGGATGGCACTGTTCATAAAACACATATTTCCAATATTCTTCAACCCATTGAGACCAAGAATATTGGGAGTAAATGATATCTCCTGCGTGAGTTTTGGCCCTACTATGTTCTTTACATAATGGTTATCACAGTCACTAGATCGCTGCAATGAGGAAGTAGAATTTATAGTGTACGATATTGAGTCGGATGGCGATATTGGTAATCTTGTGGAATCAGAAACATTGGATAGCGACGAAGATGCGTCGTGCGTCTTTTCTTGGAAAACAGTGGAATGAGGTATCTAGGATCTTGAAATCTCAATTGGAATCTGCTCGTTGTGGTTGACTTCTGCATACTTTTGTGGGCGAAAGAAAATTTCATGGAGACGTTGCGAACTGGCAGTAGGACCAAGGATGCGGCGTTTCGCGTATTGCTGTTGTAATATATGGAGATAATTCTAAAAAAAATTGTATATCACAAAAATTAAATTGAGTGAACCATATGTGATACTACCCTTTGGAGCGATATTGTTGAAGAATCCCAGACGATTTATATTTCTGAATATTTTTCAAGTTTTCGCCTATTAAGTTTAATTCGTTGAATTTTCAAAAAAGTTCAGTGGTATGTTTGATCAACTATCAATTCAAAATTTAGGTGGAATTCACCAAATAAGTTGAGATGTAAATTCTGTTCATCAGTAGCTGGAACATGTTTAATATGTAACTACTCTTTTTTTAAGTTCGTAGGTTTAATGAATCAGCAGGTTTCTGATGCAGATGTAGTATGGTAGGCTGTCTTGTGAAAAGGTAAGTGCATACTGACTCAAGTGAAATAGTATTTGAAGTAGGTAACTCCGTTCCTCCATTATTGGATCATCATCATCGACATAATGAAGATGATGTTGTTCAATTAATAACTGAGATGTATGTCCTCCTTTAGGTTTTGTTCTATGATTAAAATATTGAACGTATTTTATTCACGGCAGCAGTGAAACAAACAAAGATTTCACTATAACAAATCATTAAGCATTATTGTAGCTACACCAAAAGTTCTCAGAATACATTTACAAAGTTTTCTTTGAAAAATCGTTCCTGAATAATAGCAATGTTTCAAATCGTACATTATTCTGCACAAGCTAATGTAATATTGAAATATTAATATCCGAAAGTGGTAATATCAATATCCGAAAGTGGTAATATCAAGTGACCGAATGTCATGTTTTTCAGACAACTTCGTTGCCAATGTTTCGACATTTATGAATTCATTCTGAGGGCAGACTACAGTGAATCTAAGAAATGTTTGACGAGAATCGATTCTGAGAATAACAGCAGAAAGTAAAATAAGACCATAAATAACAATATAAAATTCGGTAAACGGTTTGACTCACAAACATTTCTGGTTCTTTTGTTTGTGGAAATTGATATAGAAGGACATTTATATAAAATAAAAAATCTCAAGTTTTCATATTGAGATATATAAAAGTATATTCCTGGTGACATGTTCACTGTTTGTGCAACAATTGAAGTCGAAATAGGAATTCACAGGCGTACATGAACTGTTAGGTTTGGTCTTTATATAGCTCCTTCAGTTTATTCATGAGGTGACAATAAGGATTCGACAGAAATTGTGTGTTTCTCTGCGTTATTTTTATATATATTATGATTATCATTTCCTGGTATTTTTTTTAATTTTTCAATTACTTCAGTTTTTCAAATGTCAAATTGATGTGGATCACTGCTGGAATGTTTTTTGAGTCCTTCGTCATTTTCTATGCTTGAATTTTAGGGGCTAATGCTTCGTCTGTGTTCAGCTATCTGTCACTCTATTGCTATGAAGTAATTCATAAGTTACCTCCGTAGGATAATTATCTTTAACGAGGAATATTTTTAAGATTCTTGTGGTGAAAATTGTATTTTCATTGTATTTCCATACACTTCATCTTCGTATACGTCTAGATCATATTCTTCTCGATACTATTCATATGCCTTATCTTTATTCTTTTTTTTAGTAGCATTTGATACGGCCTTGTTATCAAATTTATCCATATTTGTGTTGAACGTACAGACTAAAGAATGACATGCACTGCTAACGATACGTATTAATACTATTCACGTATACAAGAACAAGAAGCGTCAGTTGCCGCTAATCCTGTGGTCCCCACCACTACAAAATTTCATGGCCTCCAAACTATATTTGTTGCAACTACGCATGATTACCAGCAATAAACCAATAAACTACTAGACAAGAAAAAGCACCACTAGTTGGTTTTTGGTATAACTGAACAATGACCATTCAGGGTGTATTTGTCAAATTTATGAAATTAGCTTCTTTTTCGAGTATACGTAAATATTCTTTGGTACAACACAGTGACAGCCTACTACAACTCAGTGGGTTCTTCGATATCACATCCAGACAACCGGAAGGCAAGGACTAACTGTCCACTTGCTGATCACGCTAGATGCATTGTTTACGCGCACTCTATCTGTAACGTGAATAGACTACAATAGACTGCAGAGAAATCCTAAGTTTGATAACCTTGACGTCTGGTGACAGCAGCTGCCATAAAATAATGCAAAATGATAGCCTTCATTATGGTTATTACACTGTATCTGAAAAATGAAGAGCTTCGGACTCATGCTTGAATGAATTTTTTCTCTACGGGGAATCGTCCTGCAGAACTGAGGAGATAGTCATTCGAATACACCTTGTAGGGTAGGAATGAAAAAGGGAAAGTATGAAATAAAGTAGAATCAGTGACCTTTATTTGAAAAAGAAACATCGTTTACTCTCATAACGGTCTTATCATGCTACGTCTTAGGTGAGGTGAAGTTTTGAATCTCTTGAGTTAATCTAGATTTTCCCGATAGAGTGTCTGCATCAGTGCGAAATATGAGTATGAAGTTTTGATCACCTGAAACAGCATAGTATCTTCGTTATGGGCAAGTTTATTACAAGAACAATTCAAATCAAATTAATTGAAAAAAAACGCACAAGCGCACAGGAGATAATTGCACTTTGAATCAATCGTCGCCTGAGAAGAATCCGCGAGTTTTGCGTGAAACGAATGTTTCTAACTGATTAACTATGGTAATGGGTCAACTTCCATTGTTTATATTATTAATTCTATTGAAACCTGTTGCTATACAAGAACGAAAGGATAGAAATATAAATCAAATAAGGAAATCAAATCCAAACAGAAGGTTGAAATGGATTTTTTGGTGAATGAAATTAACCAAGTTTCAGGTTGGGTGTACTCACGATGTTACGATTGCTGGTATCCGCAATCGTCTTCGGGTAATGATTGACAATATTTTGAGGTATGGTCGGTTATAAAGCACCGATTTTCCTATGGTGAGGAAAGGGGCGGTACTAACAGTGAGGCGCACGGGTGCTGCTACTAGAAGTGTGCTGACCGATTTTTAGCAGGTAATGGATGTATTGGCGCGAGTTTCGCCCTAACCGAGCCGCACATTCCAGATCTCCACGCTGGCATGACTGAATGCGTCGTTGTTGAGGATGTGGACGAATTCCTTGAATTTCCTCTTGAACCAGTGCTCCTCCTTGTGTATGACCTCGGCTTCAGACCAACATACTCCGCTATTCCTGATTTTGTTGTTTCTCCTCGTTGGTATTTTTCTTGTGTTCGCCCATTGTCACTTCCAGTGGTCTTCTGGTTTCACCGATATAGGATTTGCCGCACTCGCCCGGTATCCGCAGTTGTTGGTGTCGGTGTTTTTATTCGGTGATCGAATTTTTATAAGCTGGGTCTGTATTGTGTTCCCTGATCGAAAACGGAATCTGATCAATCAGAGACTTGCCGATTCCCCGCTTCGTGGTGATTGGATTGCTTATTCAGGTATTGTTCAGTGTGCGTTGGTTTCCTGTAGACTGATGTTTCCCATATATTTCTGGTCCTCTTCACCTCCACGTCGAGAAACGGCAGTTTGCTCAGAAATTCTTTTTCCATCGTGAAATTGATGATGGGCTTCACGTTGTTCAGATATTTTAGTACCGTCCTCTCTCAGCATTTTTGTGATGATTTCGAGTGCCTCTTTGACGAGAACGTTGCTGTAGTGTCTTTCTACATCGAAACTTGTTAGCTTGTCTCCTTCTTCGGCCTCGATTGACTATTCTTTAATCATCACGAGGAGATTACGTGAATAACGGAATAGTTCATGTTCTATTTTCGCCATTGAGTTTATTCAATATTCAGAAGATACGGGGACGGTTAAATTTGGGCAAAGTTTCTCATTTATGTGAGTAAAAAATGCTCTTGAGACAGCTTCCAAGTTTAGAGTATTTCTAAATGCATTGTCAAATCACAGACGTTACCAATGGTAAACATGTCTAAGATTTTTTGAGTGAGGGGATGATGAATTGTTATTTCAATTTTATAACCTCTCAATTTCAAAGCCTTATTATATTAGTACGGTAATATACACATTATATATTACACATAATTGAACTAGCCGATACTTGATGAAAATCCGTAATAACTAAAAATATCACATTTTTCTGTAGGATTTCCATTGACAATATAAATTATAATAATAATAATATCGAAAATAACAAAGTTTTGAACAAAAATATTTAAACATTTTGGAACAGGATATATCAGAAGAGATGACGTAGGACATGATACAGATCATCGCTTACATCCTAAAAACATGTAGACCACCACAATCACAACTTCCTCGGAAAAAAAGGAAAGCACTCCTGAATTTAAGGATGTATGAGGGCATAAGTATCCTACCAGCAGACCAATACCAGTTGCCGTGGTCATGAATACAGTGGATCACCAACTAAAATGACTCATTTTCTCCGAGGTGGTTCCTATAAAGCATCAGTAAGTTAGGGACCCAACCACCTAAGTTGAAGCAATTACAAAAGTCGAAATCCAATCCCTCATATCGGAATGAGAAATAGAAAAACAAATCATATCTTGGGGAAAATTACCTGAAACTCCACAGCTCACCGAAAATACATAGAACAAATGTACCCATTAGACCAATAGTGAGTGCCATCGACTCTCCGACTCAGCAACTGGAAAAATGTTCAATACAAATAATGCAGCCGAATCTTATGTCGGACACTCAAAACACATGGTGAAAATAAAAGAAAATCTTCAACAACAAATACGACAGCCTTGTCAATCTAGATATCACGGCACTGTGCCCCATCATCCCCATTCAGGAAGCTCTGTCAATGATTTAATGAAAACGGGATTTTCCAGATCACGTCATAGAACTGATAGTATGATGAAAAATTATATCATGATCAACAACATATTCCATGGGCACCTTCCTATACCTAGTTGTAGCAAACCTGTTCATGATGAACTTCGCGGAGAAAGTAATGCAGAATTCTCAAAAAAAACGACGCTATGGAAGAGATACGTAGACGATATTTGGATCATCTGGCGTCATGGAAAAGAAGAGTTGGCCCCCTTTGTCACACACCTGAATAACCCAAATCAGCCTATCAATTTCAATATTGATTTTCCCCAAGATATGATTTGTTTTTCTATTTCTCATTCCGATATGAGGGGATCAGAAGAAGATAGAAAACTACTTCTTTCGGGCTCATTGATAACCAGAAATTCAGGATACATGGTGTACCGAGAACCCCATCCACACAAACAGATCCCTACACGCCGAATTCCATTACCACCCCAAACAACTACCATCAGTAATCAACACGCAGAGTTAACAGAGATGTCCAAGGCACTACGACAAAATGAATATGGAAAACATTCAATCAGAAGGGCGATCCACAAACCCACTCAAAACAAAACAGAACAGAAGATCCTCCGTAACCAAAAAAGTGAGAAGACGGGATAAACGAAGCATTTTGAAACCCGAAAGGGCCATTTTGATTTGCTTATCGGGATCCAAGTACATGAAAATCCTCGAAAACCAGGGAGTATATAGGATCATATGCGGAGACTGTGATCAGCTATATATATTGGCCAAATGGATAGGAGATGGTCAACTAGGGTGCAGGAACGCAAAATAGCATGAGGGCAAAACGAACATCTTCTGCTCTCTTTCAACATCTTCATCAGACGGGTCAAAAAAAGATTTCGAGGCAGCTCGCAAATAGCACAAATGAACCATTTCAGAATACTTTGAATTAGGAAAGCTATCGAGATAGAGAAACATGGAGAATTCAACAGGAGAAACTCCAAGAACACATCAAATGTCTGGAGAGCCTTCATCAACAATAAACAAAACGATTCAGAAAATGGTCCTTTTGTGCATGCAGGACGTCCAAAACTAAACGGAAAATCACTTTCTGAGAAGTCATTAGCCATTGGTCTGACCATCGACATAGATACAACTGCCGATGGTACGATACGGACGAGAAACTCTTGAAAACTGGCAGAAGTATTTCAAACAATAGTTACGAGCACACAGAAGAGGCATTAACATTCTTGGAGATACCAACTGACTGAGATGTTGGCGAATAGTCGCAATTCGCAGTTACAACAACCCAACACCCAACGGATAAACTCCCGGTATATACTATGATAAAAGTAGATTTCATCATTTTTCGTTTCCTGTCATGACTCTCCCTTTCCATCATTCGAAAAGTTCCGCACTGTTTGTCATCAATACTTATATCAACTCTTCGGGGTAGATGGGAAATCTGCCCTTCAACACTTTTTTGTTTAAACTCCAATAACGTTGATATACAATCGGATTTGAAATTATTTCACAAAACAATGAAATAAAAC
Organism: Zygogramma bicolorata; assembly: GCA_032362365.1. NCBI lineage: Eukaryota > Metazoa > Arthropoda > Insecta > Coleoptera > Chrysomelidae > Zygogramma > Zygogramma bicolorata. The sequence continues at coordinate 74,051 of JAVJAQ010000461.1, read as the reverse complement.
AAAACCAAAGTTCAAGGGTGTGGAAAAGGGTCGATAAATAATCAATAATAAACAGCTATGCTATTATTATAAAGGCCATAGAATAGAAAACTATGGCTAATTATTGAATTTCTTAAATATCGATTATTTTTTGATAATACGGTCAACTTCGGAGCGCTGTAAAACTCTAATAAATGTACGAAATTGAAAAATTCATCAGGAAAATCATCCGAAAATGTTCCAAAATGTTTAAATATTTTTGTTCAAAACTTTGTTATTTTTGATATAATTATTATTTGAATTTATATTTTTGTTTACTCATTGTCAATGGGAATCCTACAGAAAAATGTGATATTTTTTGTTATTACGGATTTTCATCAAGTATCGGCTAGTTCAATCATGTGTAATATATAATGTGTATATTAACGTACTAATATAAGGCTATGAAATTGAGAGGTCATAAAATTGAAATAACAATTCATCATCCCCTTATTCGAAAAATCTTAGACATGTTTACCATTGGTAACGTCTGTGATTTGACAATGCATTCAGAAATACTCTAAACTTGGGAGCTGTCTCAAGAGCATTTTTTTACTCACATAAATGAGAAACTTTGCACAAATTTAACCGTCCCCGTATCTTCTGAATATTGAATAAACTCAATGGCGAAAATAGAACATAAACTATTTCGTTATTCACGTAATTTCCTCGAGATGATTGAAGAATAGTCAATCGAGGCCAAAGAAGGAGACAAGCTAATAAGTTTCGATGTAGAAAGACACTACAGCAACGTTCTCGTCGAAGAGGCACTCGAAATCATCACAAAAATGCTGAGAGAGGACGATACTTTGGAAAATAGAACAACACTACCAATAGGAGGCATCATGAAGTTACTGGAATGCTGCGTTCAGAATTGCTACTTTCAGTTGAAGGGTCGTTTCCTCAGGAGTACTCCCAATGGGATCACCACTGTGACCGGTAATAGCCAACATTCACATGGAGTGGTTCGAAGCATTCGCCATCGAACAGACCGAGAAGAAACCCCGCGTCTGGTTGAGATGCGTCGATGACACGTTCATAGTATGGAACCACGGAGTTGCAAAAATGGACGCCTTTCTAGAATATTTGAACAACGTGAAGCCCATCATCAATTTCACGATGGAAAAAGGATTTCTGAGCAAACTGCCGTTTCTCGACGTGGAGGTGAAGAGGACCAGAAATATATGGGAAACATCAGTCTACAGGAAACCAACGCACACTGAACAATACCTGAATAAGCAATCCAATCACCACGAAGCGGGGAATTGGCAAGTCTCTGATTGATCAGATTCTGTTTTCGATCAGGGAACACAATACAGAGACAGCTTATAAAAATTGGATCACCGAATAAAAAACAACAAAAAAACAGTTCTCAAAACAGTTCTTCACGAATTTTTGATCGCTTTTTTGTTGGTCACATGCACAATGATATGGTATTATTATAACATTTGTAGTATCGAATTAGAGAGTCGAATTATACAGAGATGATGGATTGATTCAAAATGTTCGCCATCGTACAAGCACCGAAATCCCTGAATTTTTCAATATTGGTCACCAACACCTCCATAGTATGTGAACTTCATCGTCGAAATTGATGTTGTAGCGACAGTAGACAATGAAAATTTGAACACCATACGCCCAAGAATAATAACAGAGATCCTTGTGTAACGTCATTTGCACAGCTTCATCTCTTCTTTGGCGTTTTCTCATATATTCAATGTGAGTTGTATCTTTTGTAATTAATTTTCATGGGAAATGATAATCTTTTATTTTCATTGTTATTAGTCGACCAGAAAAATTGTCAACCACATTCGAGCAAAATATTATGACCTATAATGAACATCTAGTGGAAGATTTGGGGAAAGTAATTTCATCGGATTCAGATCAATACCAAGGAGATCCAAATGAAGATGAGGAAATATGTGAATACTTACCGAGCCAAAAGATTGTAAGGATAGTATTGATATTTTTCCGGATGTGAGGCATAATGGTCTTTTGCATCGTTCCATTATGATAAACAATGCCTTTTTTGCTTGATTATCCGATTCGAACCATTTCAATTCATAACATGCGTCTGTTATTGCCGAACTCTGGGAAACAAAACAACGATATTTGAATGCACTAGAAACTGATTAATTCGAATTGACAAAATTGTTAGAGACCTGCATCACTTAATGGTGTGTTTGAGTTTGAGTCTTCGATCAAATACAGTAAAAGCTTTCTGCACAAGATTTATGTGACTGGTGATTAGGAAAGCATTCTGAATGCAAGTTCTGTCTAGTGTCATTGATGAGACCTACGCCGGGTCGAAACATTATGCTCTGAACGCTGCTAATCAACTGATCGTCTTTGATCGAAATGATTTTTTGAAAATATTGAAATTTAGCATAGCCAACATTTTCGATATTATTGACTCTTGAGTGGAAACTGTTATGAAGTTATCAATCCTGCGAGCAAAAAATATAATGCATTATGGATTCAAGAGAAACCGCCCTACTGTACAAGGTTTGTGGAAGCTGGTGTCTGACATAGTACAAAAAGTTATTTCTCTCCAATGTGTAAAAGTATCAGCCCATTCGTTTCTTGAAAATGCATAAGTAAGAGATCACCTAATATACACTTTACAAAATCCACCACCTATGAGTAATCAGGAGTGGGAGTTCGTTTTTGGGCCTCTTTCATCGAAAATTTTCATAACCTATTACCTTCATTCTATTTTCATTACTTGATATTCAAAATCTTATCTCCCGTGTAGTCTGTAGTCAAATGGAACTGATTCATCTTATGGAGAATATTCAAAAAACACCAATAAATTATATTACATCATGTCGCTACTTAGGAAATAACCATCGAATGCTCCAAAGCTCAATTATATGTTGTTCAAAAATTGAACAACAATTTTTGACGAAATACTCAACTTTACTATAGCCCAATACAGATCTCTTTTTGTAGATATTGTGAAACTTCCATGATAACATCGGTAAGCAGAATTCTTAGTAGTTGTTCTGATGATTATACCTACCTTCAATATGATTTCGTTTCCAAACCAACAGTATATCATCAGTTGAATCATCATGGAAATGAAATAGAATATCATATATATGAACTCAAAGCTGCCGACTTGGGTCTGAAAATGATTAACAGTTTTATATGATAGATATTCGATAGCGCAACATTACATGTACTAATTGAAACCCAATATTGCAAATAACTGCTGCACTTGTAGCGTACTGGGTGAGTACTATCAAATAAAAGACTTCCTCCAAAATTTTGTGGTACCTGTAAAAATTTCTGGTTAGAGCATTTCAGAGCGACAGAAAGTCAAGTGAAACATTTTATTCAAATTGGCATTCAACAATTACCCTATTATTTTGACGTGGTGAATTACACACTTTCTCAGGCCATCATTGATATATCTTGATGTGTCTCCTCCAGATTGGTTACAGGAACCCAATTCTATGATTTTTCTATTGAGTATTTCGATCTGAGCAGAACATACTCCCATCAAAATAATCGCTAATATATCCAAACTAGTATTATTTGCTGCTGCGTTTGCCAAGCCTGAAAATTGAATCACACTCTGTACTCCAGTCTATGACGGTAAAAAAATTGTAAACTGTGTATTCATCCCATACAGCACCGATTCGTATTAAAATTCGGAAATAAGTTCTACTTACCCTCTATTTCAAAATCTACCCTGTGCCGACGGTTGCTTTTTTGGAGGGGGGTGAAAACCACCCCTATTAAAAAAAAATATCAAAATTTTAGATTGGAGCATGTAATAAACTGAAATCATATTTATATCAGTAAAATCAATCAATTGAAAATTTTTAATATAATTCATGGTTCAGTAATCAGTTTTCATTATATCGAAATTGTTATTGAGTAACCGGGAAACCCAACTGTATGAAAATTCAGATTGAGACTCTACTTTAAAGTTACCTCTGTACTCGGAGATGCTTCTGATTTTTTAAGGGTGAAAACTACCCCATTAAAAAAAGATTGAGTCTAGATTTGGATGTGTGATCGATTGAAATCATCTTCAAATGTATTTACTATGTGTATTCATCAATATACTAATGTACATACTCTAATTTTTACAAAAATTGGTTTGGTTTTTTTCCCCATAACTCGCTTAGTCTTTAAGCAATCAAATCCACCAAAAAAGCATTTTGTAGATTTTTTCAAGAGCTATAAGCTCATTTACATGATTTTTTGTTTCAGATTATATGTCGAAAAGGTACATGCTGAAAGGGCTCAAAAAAGGTACTTTGCGCGAACCCTCACAATATTCAACTGGCCATATCTTACTCTATTTTCATCCTGCAGAAAAAATGAAACACCAAAACTTTCAGCGAAGAATAACCTTCAATTTTGTACTCTAGAAAATTTTGCATGTGATCAATAATTTTCGAGTTATTTCGAAGAAATGGTGATTTTTTCTCTTCAATCTCAATTTTTTCCAAAACTACAAACTTTCAATTGATGAAAAACTCAGAACACATTATGAGAACATGAATGAAGTGAATTATGGAGTAACAACGATTTTCTTCAAAGAGGGGGAAGAGAGGATGAGTTATTCACAATTTTTTTTCAACGAAAGAATAGGATTCAACATTATTTCCTTCATACCTCGGTCAGTTTTGATGCTAGAAACTTTTATAAATAACAAAAATGAAGGATTTTTGAAGGACTTCAAAAAATATAGGATGAGTCTTTGCCGAAAAATGCATTGGTTTTTGGTTATTGTACGTAGAAACTTTCCATTTTGGCGTTTGAAAATACCAATCAACTTTCAACAAGCAATTATTTAGTTTGCAGTGGGTTTGCATACATCACAAATGAATGATCGCCTTTGTTTTTTCAAAAGCTATAATTTTACTCTCCGCAGGTTTTTCGATTAGATGCACATTTTTCCAGTTATTCGCGAAAAAGGATCTGAAAACGTGTTTTTTTTGCCTGAAAACCGACAATTTCACTCGCGAATAAGTCGAAAAGTATTGCATTTAAAAAAAAACTGAAAAATTTCACCCCCCAAAAAGAGGTGGCATCCACCCCCAGGGAGAAAGCAACCCTCGGCACAGGGTAGATTTTGAAAAAAAGGGTATGTAGATCCTGAATCCAAATTTTCATGCGAATCGGTGCTGTATGGGATAAATACACGGAAAAATGGTCATAGACTAGACTGGTGATCATTTCCACAAATCAAATTCAAAAATAGTACTTAGCCTTACCAAGGCTGAAAGAAAAGGTGACCTATTTGTAGAGAGAGATATATTATCTTTTGCCGAGGTTTTTGTAAGTATTTCATTTAAATTGATTCGAAACGATTTCATGAATTGAACAACAAATGAATACTGACAAGACTAATTTCAATACATTTTGTTTCGAGTAGGTTTTGCAAATAGACGAACTTTCATGAAGCTCCAAACGAATGTCACTATTGTCATTATTGGCGATGTCATTGACCTACGTACTAATGCAATTGGCATACCAATAATATTCCACAAATCTCAGTTATGACTCGGTGATTGTTGCATATAGGTTATTTTTGGATTGCGCACTGAAATATTTGCGACATTTTGAACAATAACTGGCCCTGATGAGCGACAGTGAAAAATGGCTGATGAAAAGGTAACGTCTCATCTTTGAAAAATGATTGAGGCTTCAGTGGCGATCTATTGTAACGCCTATGGTAAATATATTTCACACATAGGCACTAATTTGGCACATTATGATAGAAATTACCAATAACAGGTTTTCAATTGATCCTGAGATCGTAAAAATATTAATATGAAACTGTTATCAGTTGATCAAAGGAGACAATCAATAATACCCTACTAACCACAAGAAAACCTTAATCGCCCTTGCTTAGTCCAAATTGAATCAAAATTTTTGTTCCATTCTCCACGCAATTCTCTGATGAATATCAATGGGGATGACGGCTGCAACTCCACCACTGCGCCACCACTGCATGTACCTTTGACAGCCTCTCAAGTCAAATGACAACAATTCAAAATATTAAACGTCTTCTTTGCAATAATTAAGAATATAAAGATTTGAATTCGACATAAAATGGCCTTATGTAGTGCATTCGGATGTAAAAATGTAGGTACGCATAGTACGCATTTATTTCCAAAAGAAACAAAACTGAAAAAGCAGTGGGAAGTAGCCCTGGAAAGAAGGAGCTTTCAGGCTTCTTAAAATTCTAGATTATGCTCCAGTCACTTACAAAAGAACGTAGCAGGACTAGTAGATTGTTATAACGATGATTTTTAACGAAACACCTCTGTAATCAGTTTGAATTTTTTACCTTTCACTCAGATTTTTTTTTCCTTTGAGGGATCCACCACGTTCCCTCAACAAATTTTTCAGTTCTGGTACAGACAAACATCCATATATAACGGTTGAAGAAAACATCCTTATGATCCTTAAGTATCTTTTGAAAATATTCATTAAAATAAAAATAAAACATAACCTGCAAAATCACTCGTAAGGCACATGCAGTCGTGCTGCCACCTACTAAAAGCTTTGGGTCATCTTCCCCATTGTCCCAAGAACTTAGCTGTCTTATGATCGCAAAACAAATTCCAAAGGAAATAAATGATGCATTCTTTCCCAAATGAATGTGAATGTGTGACACAAATCTATTATAGGAATTATAGAACCATGACCTACCAAACATATCGATCTAAAGTTTTTTATAATGACGTCGCTTGTTAAAATGATCAAAAATTAACGTTCACATGTCTGTAGTGAATGTCTGAGTTTTTTCCTCACACATTTTACCTGATGAGATATTTTGAATGATGTTTCACACATTGCATTTCAGCATTTTCAAAACTTGGGAGGGTACCAATAGAGATGAACATCTAATCGTTTTCGATATATTCGTGGGTCACTTCCAACAAAACCCAACGTGACTATTTTTTATTCGATGTTACACTAGGTGTATAACAATTCACTCACCCAGCACTTGGAAAGCATATATAGCCGGTTTGAACTGACCCACGTCGTATGACAATTCCACCGGCAAATCTCTCTGGGTGAAAATTGGTAGTAGGCTGATGAGCAAAATTGTTACGAAACACATTGACAAATACAAGATTCCTAAAAACTTAGAGAAATGCACTTTGTTATCGATGATGCTTCTCAGGTCTCTGGGAAGATCGTTGAACTCCTTCAGTTTCAGTAGGTTCAATAGCTCGTGAACATGATGAGACTTGAATTTGAAAATAACTGCTTTTATCAGATAAGAGCTTGTAGAGATAGCTGTCGACATATGTTCGAACAGAGCTCCGTAGTCGTCAAGGTGATTGGCGATTTCCATTAACAAGCTGACGACAAGCAACGTATCCATAACTAGTAGCATCCTCTGGAAAATTGACGGTGATGTCTCCGGCCAGTGGCCTGTGAGTAAAAAGATTCTCTTGGGGAAACTTATTGCTTCCATAAGATTGTTCTTCTTCATCATCGCGATCTACCTGTAAGGAAAATGCGCGCAAGAATTATATAGTGCGATCTCAGAAAACCTTTTCTTTTCTCAAAGGATTTATTCGAATAAGATATAAAGGTCACATCATGAGGTGAGTTTTTGAAATTACGTCATGCCAAATGAAATAATCAAGTGTTGATTGATTTCATTATTAGAACTGAATACTTTCCCCGTAGTAAGTCAAAGTAAAACACCCTCGTCTTCGTTATTATGATGTTATTAAATATCATTTGTTGTTGGATGGGGTTACGTCTGAAAGCACTGCTCTTGACACCGAAATGAAAAAAATACATTCCGATTACTATTATTATTACTGACGAGGTATAAATTATAAACCCCAAATTAACTTCCCTACAGGAAAAATAACCCCTCTGAGAAATTCTGAGAGGGTTTTACTCGTCGTTAAACAGTGCGAAAGATCGCCACACTGATTCTTCAATTGTCAATGTTCCTCAATAATAAAAAATGACGAAGTTAGTTTCTGAATCTATACTATGAACTATATAGTTCAGATAATGGAGAGCTGAAAAAATGGTAATTTTTTCGTCCAGCACCGATTTGTACAAAAATTTGGTATTTGGCTTATAACACCCTCTAGTTCATTTTCTATATTGTGCCGTTGTACGCTTTTTGTTTTTTAGGGGTGAAAACTACCCCTAATCGTCAAAAATTATAAAATAACATTAAAAACCTAAATATGAGTGAAAATAGTTAAATAATGATTGTTTTATGCTTTAGAATACAATTTCACAATCTTTCAACCTACCCTTGTTATAAACTACCCTTGAAAACATCGAAAGTTTTATAATGTCTTCGAACTTTAGAATACATTGGTGAGAAATCAACGAAATATACACTCACACACGCGAGCAGATTCTTCTTCTCCTCTGTCTTCCAATATGAATGGAAAAAGTGGAACATATAACGTATAACAGCCGAATATACCGGTTATGTAGATTACTACACTCCGAAGCGGGTAATACAAATTTTTCACAAAAAAAAATTTCGGTTTTTCAAGCATAGCTCCTTCATTTTTGGTGATAGAAATTTTTTTCAGGAACGATATTGTAGAGCTTCTCAAGAGCTATGAGACCATCTGAATAAAGTTACTTGAGATTCCTTGATTTTTGAATGGGGAGAGTTTAAAGCGCTTGACTAAGGTGATGTTCGATCGTAAATGTAGGTGTTGAACGGCTCTATCTCGCCGAATATTCACTTTACAAAAAATCTACACACAGAGAAATTTTTGTCATTAAAAAAGCTACAATTCATTACAGGATCGGTTTTTTCGTTTCTTTAGTATTTTGAGAGATATTTATAAGAAAAGGGTTAAGTTAAAAACACGAAATTGAAAAAAATCGTTTTCTCTTTAAACTCAAATTTTTCTAAAATTAGGCATTTTAAATTGGGTAAACATCGTGGGTGTATTAATAGTACATATATAAGGAGAATCACAGAAGGGTGGCGATCAATTTTAGTTAGGGGGTACTTTGAATGTTGTTTTCACAAATTTTTTTCGTAGAAAAAAGGGGATACCGATCTTATTTTGATCATAAGTCGGTCAATTTTCAATCTAGGAAGACATTTTTCAATTTGTATGAAAGCTTCAATTGAATACTTCAAAAAATATTCTGTGAGCTTTCTTCGAAAAATGCAAACTTTTCTCGTTATTTCGCTTTGAATCTTCCAATTTATACATTTGACGAAAAAAGCTAAGCATTAATTTGCTGTATCTCAGTTCGTATATGTCGTAGGAAAATTATAAAGGAAGCATTGTTTTTTTTTTGTTTCAAAAGCAACAATTTGCCTCTCCACACTTTTTTTGATAAAATGTATAGTTTTGGAGTTATTTGCAAAAAATCATTTAAAAAAGTCGATTTTTTCGTCAAAAAAAATGTTACTTTCAACAATAACTCAAAAAATATTACTTTTACGACAAGGTATGGAACAGTTTTTTCTTAGAATTACTTCTTCCGTCGATTCCCATAGTTGAAATGTGATAAAATATTTCCACCCCCGTGATGGGGTGGCAACCATCCCCAAGGCTCTAGCGTACAGCGTCATGATATAGAAAATGATCATTGAGCTATTCCCTACCTTCTGTGGAAATTTCAGATAAATCCATGGTGGAAGAGAAAATTGCGAGCCAAAATGCTTCACTTCCTGAACTAATAACAATATTTTCACGTTCTGTGCCCCAAGCTTACTTTGATCCTCGAATTTAAGTGGCCAATACTTGATAAACATCCATATTCAACACAAAATACTAGTTTTCTGAAGATTCTCAGTAACGATGGGTCCGTGTTGCGAACTCCGATTTAAAAGCAGAGTGAGGCCTTAATTCATCCTAGTCTCTATGATTTTCCAAGACAAACATAGTTGGTATGGAAAACAATTTTTTTTTTACAAACGTCTGTAAAAGTATAATTTTTGACGCATGCTGTCAGTGTCTAAAATGCCATTTTATGACACTGGTGTTAAAAGTGATTCATTTGTAGAGAAAATATAAAAACATAATTCAAAATGAAGTCTTCATTCAATTAAACGTACAGTTAATGAAACTACAATTATGATAAGAAACTCCATGGCCAGTACCAGGGCAGAGAACAATGTTATCCGCCGAAGTTTTGGACAGAATTTGATCCGCAATGTTGTTTCCTTTGTAGCGAGTCCTCTATATAACCCTCTGCTACTGTACTGGACTTCCATCCACCGTGTCTTTTAATTGTAGTAAGACTAGCACCAGATTCCGCCAACAAACTTGCTGAGGAACGCCGGAAACAATGTCCAATATAAAGATGGGAATCAGGCAAATTTAGAAATTTTGGCAGGCATCTTACCAAATGTGTTGATTCTAACTGGAGTCCTGGCACATTTATTTTTGATGCATTTTATAAAAACTCTTGAATGATTAATATCCACTGGACGAAGGGCTATGTACTTCTTATAGTAGTTCATATACAATGTACCACTCACAACAAAGCTGCGTGGCACATTACTTTTTGTGTCTGATATATGCACAACTAGTGAAGTTCCGGAATCCTCGATATTATTCAATGTCAAATCGCACAGTTCCTCTCGACGACAGGCTCCAAAAACACTAAAAATTTCAGCAACTTTCTGCGAGATATATTTCATCCGGGGCTTCTGCGAGAAATTTGTCGATTTGTTCCCTTGTCAATACTTTTGACTCTTTCGGTCGATATCCTTCACCCTTTCGCTTCAAAAAAGCCACAAGCTTGTAATATCTGCTCATGTCATGATTATTTATGTTCATCATCGACTTCAACATAGAGTATAATTCGACCAAAGCGTTGACGATTTCCATATTTTGGACTTTTCTTCAAAGTATGCAAGAAGCACTTTTTCACTGGCCTCCTTGCCAATGACATTTTTCTGATCACACCATTTCAAGAAACGATCGTATGAAAACTCGTATTGTCGCTTTGGCTTACCAGGCAATAATTCAAAAGCAGCTTTATTGGCAGCTTCTTCAATTTCCGGCGGTAGAAATTCATTTTCTGGATCACTTTCCATCGAGGGCCGAAGAAACGAGAGAGAATAATTCGTGATTTATTGACGTTAGTTGCCAACAAAGACAAATCAACAAATTCTGTGTTTGATTACCTTGGCAACTCGTTTCATGAATAGATTAGATGAAATTGGCTTCAAAACTGATTATCTCGAGGCTATTATTTTATCAAATAATTAATGTAAAATAGGTATGCGTTAATTTGGACTTTTATAATGGCGTTTGTGGAAAAAACAATGTATGAAATACTTGCTAAAAGTGATTTCATTTTGTTTGAAGGGATGGAACACTCCGCCTTCGGCGTCGTGTCCCAAAACTCCCCTTCTCACAAAATAAAATATCACTTTCAGCTCTTATATCATAAATAACTATTACATTCTGCTGAAAGCAAAGACGGTCACAGCTAATATTGAAGCGAAATCGTATTCAATATATTGTTGCCAGATCCCAATTCAACCGAGGAGTAGGCATCGTGAAGTCATACCAACCTTTTGAAAATTGCTCCAAAATCGGAGCTTAAACGTCGAACACAAAAATCTAGAAGCGGTTCAACTCGAACTTAACGAGAACATCAACAATAATACACAATATACACGTTCGGGTTGAACGTCGGTATCAGAACGTCGTGCCGATCTTCATTTTGAGTTTTTGCACTATCTGGGATGATGCATCGATAATTCGTAAGCATATTGAATTTTTTTCATGATAAAGTGAGAGGGTAGTCACCTCTACAGGTGCAGTGAATATAAAAGTTATTGATGTCAACTATATACAGCTGCCATATTGCTACCTATTTTTACTGCTAGCCGAATATGAAACAATGTAATAGGTATCCTCGATGCTTTATGTAATGAGAGTAACACTTATATACGTCATATCATCTGCATGTAGAATCAGATTTCGTTAAGATTTTGATTAAACTTTCTTCGAAATTTCCGAATGACCAAATCTTGAATCAACTAGGAAATTCATCGGAATATTCTCAAATTTCAGTTTCACAAAAGTAGGTTGAACATTACCCGATTTAATTGTAATTTCGAATTCTTGATAAATTTCCAAACAGATTCCTTCAATTAATTTTCACAGAAAAATTTCATCCAGCCCCTGGCACAGTGGGATTCTAGATGCATAATACTTTGTCCTATGATCCAGCTAAAAATCGATTCAATAAATGAGTTTGTGCCTGTTTTTTATCGCAATTTCAACCCTTTCCAGGCTTCAAGCCAATGTACTTTCAGATTTGATCATTGTTGCGATTAGGTATTGTTGCCTATTTTATTCGACTTAGCTTTTTTTTGTCCAAGTTTGAATTCCTAATCTCTACTGGCCTCAATAGGACACTACTAGACACGACTCAATAATCAATTAATTCATTGTTATGATGATCTTCGACATACAAACAGTAACGATGATATGTGCACAAATTATTCATTAACATGCATCCCCTGTCTTATATCGCATAACTAACTTTAATTATTCAGCAGAACCGATAGTGGTGAGTCAGCTAACCCTTTCGTATTAGTCCAGGATACGTTTACAAAGACATGGAGACTGATTGGAGAAATGTATCGTTTGAATTATAGAATTGCAAAAGTAATAAAAATAGTTGTTTACGTGTCTGGGGCCTTGGTTACTGTCTGAGTTTGCCTCTAGGGAAACAATCCCATTTCTAATAGATTTCAATAAAATTTTCTTTATTTTCATAACGGAATGAATCTTACAATTTATTATCTTTTTTGTATGGGTATTTGAATCAAGTACCGTTGAATATCTCGATTTTTTTTCACATTATTATTTTCTTTTATGGTTCAAACCTCTAATTTTAATTTTTTTGACCAAAAATTCATTTCAATCTACTTGTTTGGATTTGATTGCCTCATTTGATTTGTATTTCTTATAAGTTCATTCTTTTTTCTTAGCAACAGGTTTCAAATGGAGTTAAAAATATAAACAATGGAAGTCCGAACCAATACCACTCACCGTTGATTATGTTGATTTGTTTTGCTCATTCATAATCAGGTCTTTGTTATCAATCACCGAGTCTGAAGTCTTGTGTTCCACGTTTCGGCTCCAATTTTGGACCATTTTTAAGAAAGGATAATGTGACTTCACGCTGAGGTCTCAATCTGCCTACTCCCTACATAGAACTGAGGGATCGAAGAGTAATCAGTGAAATTTATATCAGCAGAGGTCATTGAAGTGGAAATAATTATGTTGGGAGAGGTTTATTCCAGGTGATTACCATTACCAGAAATCCTAATGGGCATTGGACATTCGGAAATTTATTAAGGAAGGTCGATCTCGATGGCCTCGCCCATTATCTGAGCTTGTAGTATTTTCGCTGTAGCGATGTTCGATGTGTTTGCAAAGTCTATATTGTGCCCTGTCTTCTGGTGATGTATCTTCTCACGGCAGTCAGATTTTGAAAATTTTTGAACCTGTCACCTCGAAGAAACCTTATAAGAGTAATATTCGTTCGAAAGTTCCCATTTACATTATATATATATATATTGGAACTTCCGGATGAACCGCGCCTGGAATTGTTCTTCTGCCGACGTTTCGGCTTCCACTTTGGAGCCATTCTCAAGACTTCTTGACTTGGTGGCGAGGCCTAAGTCTCCTTAACCCTCAGCACTCATCTTGACAGAGTGAAGATTGTGGTTTGGTGGATGGAGGGATGGTATTTATAGCTGTATGAGAATCTGAATATGATGAATTTCAACTCAGTGACATTTAATTTTCATAAATCTGAACGATTACGTTAAAGAATCACAAGAAAGAAAGAAGATTTCTGTATGCCATCGTAGATATTGAAAACCAATCCAATGAGTACGTATTATGAGTGATATTGGTTCGGATTTCCATCATATATAAAGTCTATTCAATTGAGTCCTACATGGATAAACAATGAAATATATAACTCTTAAACTTTGAACATGAATGGGCAGAAGTTAATCAAAAAGCAATGATAAGAATAAGAACTGGATCTGGAAATATAAACATATGTTGAAATGTTGAAAGTTCGACAATCACCGTGATTTTTTTCCGATAAAAAATATATATAATACCTTTTCAACATAGAGTTTCTTTATTGCGGCAATAAATTTCTGAATCAATAAAAGTAGAAAGAGGAAAGTTGGAATTTTTCATTCATCTGATGAAAGAGACCCTTTGAATTTGATTTTGAATATTCTATAAATATATCGTTTCGTTACAAAGTTTTTCGATGAATAATAGTTGTATTTTTTGAAAGGCAAATTTGAGCTTTACCAGAAGTTGCTGACGCAGCAACTTTTCGGAAAAATTACAAATCTTTCCTTTCATACTTGTATAGATTCCAATAGAAAATTCTCATTTTTTCAGGTTGTGATAGGTTAATAACACAATGAAACTACGAATAAAATATATATACTTGTCAACAATCTCTACTTACTAGATAGAATTAGCTATTAGGCTGAAGTTAATATTTTTCTCATGGATTGAAAATAACGAGATTTTATTTTAGGCTCTCAGATTTTCAGTTAATGAATACCTGGATATGATAATGGGAGTAGAAGTAGATGATTTAGTGAATTCCAGAATGAAGTAGTGATCAATGAAATCCAACACAAACACGAGTCTTTCTATTTAAAACGATAAAAAATAATTCAAAGGTTCGATTCCCAAAATTTTTCAATCGCAAAAAAAAACTTAATTTTATAGGAATGAACGAATCACAAATATTGTGGCTCTTACCTGATGATGCTGAATGGAAAGTGATGCAATAAATCTTGTGTCAAATAGGAGGGGAAGAATTATAAAGGCTGTCTAAGGTAGTGGGGGGCCACGTTCTTCCTTTTAACCTTGCAAATGAACAATGGGATTACGAAATGCACAATTAAGATTTTCAGGTCATCTGTGGAAGGGAGACACGAGCTTATAACCAATCATGGCATTTCCAAGACGCTGAATTAAAATATATGTTACCTTAGTTACCTGTTTATTGACTCACTGCACATGTTTAATAGAGCCGCAATATGTATGGCAAATATATCGAAACTTCTCAATTAAGTATTGATGGGCAAGTGCAGAGTGTTGATGGGGAAGGCCTATATCGAGGTTATCTTCACCTGAGAAAACAGAAAAGATTGACATTGCCAAAACTCATTTCGATTCTGACCTTTGATCCTGACCATTCATTCAAATGCAAGATATTTTTGAGGATAGTTCTACTTGTTTCAGAATATAAAGAAAAAAATAACAGTTTTGATCAGTTCACAAATAAGCTATAGTTTTTGAGGGACGTCATAACATACAATTGAATAATAGTTGTATCGACAAAGTTAAAAAATAGAGCTTGAAAATAAAATATATGAAAGTGGACGGTATATAGTTGGACACAGCGTCATAATTCAATCAATGACGGGAAAATAGATACAGTAGGTAATAATAAATTTACCATGCAGCAACATCAACATCAATCGTGTAAGGCATCGTAGCTCTATTAAAATATTTTTTGAGAAAGATTGAAGTCTTGCGGTTACCTTTCTTGAGACGAGAGTAGCTAGTTTTCTACTGAGTAGGCTAGGGAAATTTACCTTGTGTTTCGAGCTTAACTTTTTTCACCGGTGTATCAATTCACCTACTTCTTCTGAGCCGCCCTGTCTCACGAACAGTTTATGTAAGACCGCCTTTTCCATTAAATTGTAGGATTTGAAATATATTTTCTATTTTTAAAGATTTGAAGTGACAATTTTGAAACTTAGCACAGATCTCAGAACGCCTTACTTTTCATAATTGGTTATGAATTAGTTATGGAATGATTTACTTTTTCTCACTCAGTTACGAATAGTGAATTGAAAGCATCCAGGTTTTCAATGAATCATACCGGATGGCGACAATTAAGTGAAACAGTACAGGAAATATACGTACGGAATTGTTCAATTCGATGGTTGTGACTTCGGAAATTGAAAATTTCGAGTTGAAGCGTTACTGTTACTGAAAAGAATCAATTTGAAGAATGCATTGAGAGGGAACCACCGGCTATGAAAACGAAACACTGGGAGGAGAAGGACAGCAAATGCAATTCCTTTATCATAAAATGAGTTGAATTGAACTAGCCGATACTTGATCCATATTAACATAAATATAACAGTTTCCTGTACGATTCTCGCTGGCCATGGGTTCACAAAACCGCAACACGTATTTCGCTATACAATATCTACCTCAATCACTCACATTGTCAGTGAAAATCGTACAGAAAACTGTGATATTTCTGTTTTATATACAAAGTGTTGCCAATTCGCATAGCAATATGTGGAAAGCATTAGACTACTTTTGAAATAACTGGTGTATCCAACCAAATATATGTCGGAAGGAAAGTTTCGACCCTGAAGTTAGGAGGAGGAAAGAAGTTAGAATCCCATTTCATCAAGTTGTACGAAGCCATCAGGAAACTTAATTCGACAGGAGGAAATCTTGAAGAGGTAAACACTGTACGCCATTTGTTTCTAACATTGCCTAAATATTATGATGCTGTAGCATCAGCCCTCCACGAGTTCGATGAATGGTGTCACAAAAATCGCCTGATGATGAACCACTCGAAGACAATACTACTCAAATTCCACACACCCTCTGTTGATCCCATAATCACCCAAAATATCATTTTCAAACAATACTGTTTTCTATTCAGTACCAAATGCAATTTTTTGGGCACGGTTCTAGATGAAACTCTCAACTGGGACGAATGTATTGACAGCATTTGCTCTAAACTAAACAAACAATACTTTGCCATAAACAACCTGGAAAGCTGCCTAAACGAAGATGGGCTAATCGCAGCCTACTATGCCCTCGTCTACTCGGCCATTAGTTACAACATCTTAGTCCATGGGCTAGCAACTTCCAGTAACAGAGTGTTTCTAGCACAAAAAAGAATAATCCGTTCTATGTTCAGACTACACTATCGTGAGTCCTGTCGGGAGGTGTTCAGAACAAAACAATTATCAACTTTCACAGGTATCTATTTATACAAACTATTAACATATACTTACAAAAATGAAAATCACTTTGAACTCAATAGCGGCATTCATGGCTACCAAACAAGACAAAAAAATCAATTCAGATTGCAAAAGGTTATATACTCAAGTTATAAAAAATCACCAGACTACGCTGGTATGCAGTACTTCAACATTTTGCCAAACAAATTGAAAAATATAACAAGCCTTGCCAGATTCAAAAATAGTCTTAAGTCATTTTTGATCACGAATACATTTTACAATATTCAGGAGTTTTCCTCTCTCTGCAATATGAGCTGATAAATTATTTTTATTGTGTTATAATTCATGTATTTTAAACACTTTCATTTTATTTGCGATGTCATGCTGACTCACACTCCGATGTTGTCCTATATGACATATTATTACTGTTGCAATGTTACTTTTCAATGGTATTTTTAATTTTTATGACCTGTCAATCCGATGTAAATTGGTAATTTTTATGATCAATAAAAACTGTCTGTCTGTCTGTCTTGAATATATTCGATGTGAAAAAAAACTATTCCTTTCATTTCTCAACCCAGATAAGGTCATTGTTATCAATATGTTTTATACGTATGCCATAGACGTGTATCTAGGTATATCCTTTTAAGAATATCCCCAGCATATCCTTGCTAAAACATTCAAAAAGGAACTTGCTCAGCACATACACTGAGAAATTCAGAAAAAAAATCTGCATAATATACACCTTGGACAATATTCTTGGAATATTCGAAAAATTCTGTGCTAATGACATACATTGAGACATATTCAAGAGTGTACATCCTGAGCATATTATTTTCAGTCAATTATTGAATTGTACTCAATATTATCGAAGTTTTCTTCAATAGTGGGTGTGTGAAACTCGAAGGTAGAACGCCATCTGACCAATGATTCAAAACTCCTCATACCCAAAGTGTGGAAGACAATTTGCTTGTTGCTTGCCGTACGATGTGCTCGCTGTCAGAGAACTCCTGATCTTGGGAGTTCGAATCTTTGGTCATCCGTAGATGACGTTCTGCCTTCGAGGTTTACACCATCTACAACAGATTCAGATATCCACTTCGTAACGAGTAGACAATCATAAATGCTTTTTGTTTGTTTGTAAGTCCTGTCGAATGTAACTGGTTTTACCCATGGTGGGTAGAAATGGTGGGCTGTCATTGAATTTGTGATTGCAATTATTTCGAACATCGAAAGTCCGATTTCTCAATTCAGTTTGCACGTGCTATGCTGAACTTCGATATAATTCATTTTTCAGATATTGCATGTCGGTCTTGCATCTATCAAAATTACGGAGTTTCATTTATGTTTCGGCCAAATGGATAGGGAAGAAGTTGGGATATTTTTTTTCGATAGAAAGTTGCAATTCGATGTAGAGGTTTGAAATTGAACATTGGAGGACTTTTTTTGTTATTTCTTTACTCTCATCATGGAAACGTAATTTTTTATTTCAATTCCTGAGAAATGTTAAATTTGACAGGTTGAGCAGCAGTTGATAAATGAATTGAAACTCATTTCTCTGCATTGCTGCATTACTGAAGAACAATTCCATATGTGGCGAACTTCAAGTCTATCTGTATTCGACCGGAACTAGACAATTGAAAATGATAATAATAATGAATGATCTTTAATCAGTTGAGAAATGGAGGGGTGTCAGTAGATACTGTTTTTCATAATCCAACCCTTTGCCTAATTCATACCGGCCATGCATGAGATGGTACTGATATTACCTCATATGTATGTTAAAATTATATAAAGTTATACACCTCATTAGACATAAGTCAGATGGTCAAGGCATTGGACTTGAGATGAGACCGTCTGATTGACGTGCGTTGGTCTTAAATATATACCACGTATGTACCTCAGCACAAGGTGAGCACGAATATAGTGACCGGTAACATATATTCTATTCCTGATCATAATAAGGCATTGTGCATAGCTTTGTTAGCATCGAGTTTTCACGAATACAAAGTTTTTGGAATTACATCTTGATGTAAGAAGACCCATATAAATCAAGTTGCGTAGCAGTTATTATGCCATTTTCCACTTGAAGATTACCCTTTTTCAAGAGCAACTACTGAACAATTTCATTGAATAGGTACCTATGCTCTCATATTAACATTTCACTCTTGGGAAATGTGGTCAAATCTTCCATCAAAGAATACTTACATTTCCGTGTAGTTTTTTCATCTCATATGTTTCCATAACTGGTTCCAATATATAGACATTGTAGGTCCGAACCAATATCACTCTCATTTCGGTTGATATTTTTATTTATCAGTACCGTTTCTCTAGACATAACTATCCTATATCATGTGAGTGATCTAATCCACAAATAAATTCATTATTATCAGTTTCATGTGTTCTTGCTGGAAACAATTTGCTGAATATGAACTGAGGATGTGAAATTGTTATCCTGGAACTATCTCACAATCATATGAATATGCATTTTCTTAGTAGTTATGAACGTTTCTCCAAAAATGATAGGTACTAGGATCTGATGCGTTTCAGTGCTATAGTATTTCCTTCATTGAGTTCCTTAACATTGCATGGTGACCTTTGATTCCATAGTATTCTTTTTCCTTCCGAAATAAACAAGCATATCTTCAATAATCAGACATTTCTGAGGACTCTGGATATAATATTGAATGTAGGGCGTTTCATCCATCGCCTCCTTCATATCATACGGTATATCTGGGCTCTTCGTCATTTTTTTTTCCAGAGAACACAAATCGAGACGAAGTTGACAAACTTGTGGGAGACCTCAAACTAACAAACAATAGGATAATGATTCATGATAATTGACGATTAGAAGAAAATCTTTTACGAAATTGCTGAGAAAAATTATATCTATGCAATAATCAAGTTGTTTAATCCCTTTGTTCCGTATTTGACGCCCCGAAATACAATTCTGCAAAGTTAACTAGCTAGAAATTTCACATTGAAGGAAAACTATATACATATGAGTGATAATTTTATTCAATATTAAACATCGTGTTTTTCAATTTGATGAACTAAGGATAATTCTAAGCTGCTCCTATTTTGCGGGAATTTTTCATTCCCGAAGTTAATCTTTATTTTTTCCGTAGAGTGTCTGTAGCAGTGCGAAATACGAGTAGGAAGTTCTTATCACCTGAAATTATGAATCGAATTTAGTATCGAAATTCAATACATAAATGAGATATCATATCTTGTACAAGACTAATATATCTATGTATAGGTATGAATAGGTTTTTCCTGTAACGAGATGTCGTCCTGTCAGAAGCAAAATATTAATTTCCAACTTGCAATTCTTAGCCTAAAACATCATATGATTATTTATTATCATTATTCCAAGCGTCCATTCTCTTTAACGAAAACGGATTCAAAGAACGATATGATGAAATGAAGTGATATATTGGGGTGAATCATTGAAAGAAATCAGTCAGTATCTGAAATCATCTTCGAAGGTGATCACCTGAAGACTTTTACTATAATGGAGTTGAACTAGTTGAATTTATAACTTATTTATGAACCATGAAGAGATAAAACGACTACATATCGATTACCCTACAGGAATGAACTAGACAAATACTGTAGATTATTGAATTGATGAGTTTGTCTCAACTCTCAGTGGGAAGGTATCCGGAATGGCAGAATGACTGTACATATTGTTGAAATGAACAATAACTATTGTGTTCCATTGATTATATTATACTCTGGCGATTTTGATATGAGATGATTATTCTGTGGGAGTTGTATCTCCTTTGTAGCCTGAAAAATTCAGCTAGAGTTCACTCTGGTAAAAATATTCCATACTGAGGTCAATATATACAGAGTGGTTCAAAACAAAAATGCTGGAGCACGTTGAGTTTGATTGTGAGCGGACACATTTTGGACATATTCTTCAACATAAGCATTCAAATCCCTAGCAGGGAAAGTCACAACCTCAAAATTTCAAATGGAAAATAGCTTCGAGTGATACATCATGATTCTCTTCGATACCATATTCATTACAATATACTTGAAAACTTATATAAAATGGCGTTGATAAAATCAACCCAATGATTTTCGTATTGATTGTAAATATATTTCGAGTTTTGTGGATGAGGATTCAAAACATTCACAATTTGTGGAAGGTTTCAATGTTTATGACTTCTAATGGTGCTTTGTGAAATAAAGTAGCAGCTGTTGAATTGATTTATTGAAATCTTACTTCAACAAGTGTTGAAAATGTTTTTCATTTGCTTCCACACAATATTATAGATTTCGTTCGAATTCATTTCCAATATTTTGTAGAATATCAGGTGGTATGCCTCTACACTCTGCTGTAATCCGCTGGTGAATATCATCTATGGGCACTGGCTTCGTAACAAAAAAAATATTTTTCGAGTGTCCCCAAAGAAAGATGAGGTCTAAAGGCGATAGCTCACGTGATCTGGTAGGTCATTCAACCGGGCCTCTTCCTCCAGTCCACCGACAGATAATCTCAAAATTCTTTCACAAGTGCAACATAGTGCGGGGTGCTTCATGTTGCTGGAAATGAAGCCGCTCAACATTATGTTATTGGTAATGCTTCATTATTCGTGTGATGACAGAGGATCAATTGCATATTCAAGGAGATTCAACCAATTGAATTCACAGGGATAAAAAGTGATCTAATGATATATTCCACTGATATGCCACCCCAGACCTTTATTTTTTGAGGGTTTTGGGTATGAACCTCGCGGAATGTATGTGAGGAACTGTCATTTCTGTATTGACTTCCACTTGAAAACTGTTCATGATAGACGAACGGAACTCAACTGACTTGGCAACATACGAATCATTCGCATTATTAGCGGAATGACTGGCCTCAAACAAGCGTGCATGAGTCTAGCATAACAATTTTTGTAAATAAAGCTCAACATTTTCAACTCGTTCTGGAATGAAATATACAATGGTTCATAGTGGAATTGGAATAATTTTCGAAGAAACCAAACTGAATCAGTCATTAGACTGAAAGAATTGTTTGCCTGAACTACTTTCACCTACAGTTTTATTCAAGCAAAAAAGAAAATGATAAATGGGGAATTTATTGTGATGAAAAATTATGGTACTGATATCTTGCTTTTCTCAACCCCACTTTCCATTTGAAATTTAAGAGTTGTGATACCCCTTCGCTAGTTGGTTAAGGCACATGTTGAAAAATATTTCTTGAATGTGTCCGCTTCGAAAGCAAACTTCAGGTTGAACATCATCATCCGATTCAGAAATAGCCATTGTAATATTCGCAAAGAGCAATTCTTCATTACTCATATATACTCATTTATATATATATATATATATATATATATATATATTTGTGATGATAGCCAGCTAGTGAGACAACTCAGACCTAGACGCAAGGTCACTAAGTCTTGAAAATGGCTCCGAAATGGGAGTCGAAACGTAGACAAGTAAATCTTTCCAGACGCGGATCAACCGGAAGTTCCAGCCAGCATTTATATATATAGATATATATATATATGTATATATATATTCACACTTACCGAGGTGAAGGATTGTAAGGATACTATCATGAATTTTCCAGCGGTGAGGAATAGCGGTCTCTTAGATCTTTCCATTATAATAGTCAATGTTTTCCTGGCTTTGTAGTCCGATTCGAACCAAGGACATTCATAACAGGCATCTTCTACTGCCAAACTCTGAAAGAAGGACTTTTCTCATCGAATTCACACTTATACACGATAACTCGAAACAATCATTGAGAGCATAGTGTGCTCATTCGCAAAAACTAAAAGTCACTTATTTTTAAACTTTTTTGATTTCCTTACATCATTTTGATTAACGTATTCTCATATATGTACAGTTATTTTATGTTTCCTTGTTATAAACATGCTGTATGTTTTCTGGGAACTTAATAAAATGATTTATTAAACAAATGTACTAACTCGCTCTATTGGACCTTCTACTCCAGTTGTTCCAGAATAGAAATGGGCTCTGAATTTGTGACGCGGTGATAAAATCTAGATTCTCATAATGTAATATTACCTATGGTCGTTCTCTCAGTCAAATTTATGCGAATGTTCAAAAAATAATTTCTCTTTCTCAGTACTTCTTAGGCGTATGGTTTTTAGGAATGAGCAAGTACTATGCATATGCTCTATCATCATCAGAAACTGTTATACAATATTCTATGCACATGTTTACAAGTCTCTTATAAGCATTTGCTGAAGTTCATCCAGAGTATATACTTTTGATAAACTTCTCTA
Source organism: Zygogramma bicolorata (assembly GCA_032362365.1). Lineage (NCBI taxonomy): Eukaryota > Metazoa > Arthropoda > Insecta > Coleoptera > Chrysomelidae > Zygogramma > Zygogramma bicolorata. The sequence goes on along the minus strand of JAVJAQ010000461.1, from coordinate 50,759 downwards.
ATATGATGAGGATGTGCTGAATGTACTGAAAATGTGAAAAAACTTGCCCGTGGAATTATGACGCACGTCCCTATATAACGGACCTTTCTCAAGTCAACTCGGTTGGAGCGGGAAAATAAGTTAATAATATCTTCCCATTAAAATATCGAGAAACATAATATGTACAGAAGATAAGTCATATATCTTTCACAGAGAAACTCGAAACGCTGATACCGAATGATATTACTAATAATATTTTATACTATATGCTTTCTCCGAAATTTTGAACATCAATGATCATCAACTTCAACAACGTACTTCTCAAAATCCATTCTCAAGTTCCCTTCAAATTATGGTTGGTTCGACTTTCCGATTTGACTGGTTCTGAATCGTTCCGATCTAGTCTTCGATCAATGAATTGAAAGTTAACTCGGCACTACAAATGCTTTGAAGTGTTTTTGATTCACTTCTGTTTGGAAGCGGAACTGGCCTATATTGTTTCAATTGATGGAAAATAATTCTTCAAACCTAAGATCGTATTCGAAGTCTTATGATGATTATACCTACCTTAACTATAATTTCATTACCAAACCAACAGTATATTACCAGTTGAATGAGAACGGCAATGAAGAAAATCATCATATGCACGAACCGAAAGCTAGCGGGACGAACCTGAAAATTGTCAAAACATTATGAATATGCGAACGATATTTGACAAACATTACATGTACTAAATGAAATCCAATATTGGAAATCACCGCTGCACTTGTAGCATACTGAGTAAGAAATATCAAGGAAAAGACTTCCTCCAAAATTTCATGGTACCTGTGGAAACTCAAAGTTAGTTTTCAAGACGAAGTGATATTTCTATTTCAATTCCAATTACCCTATTATTTGAACATGCTGTTTGACACAGCTTTTCAGAAAATCGTTGATATCTTTTGATCTAATTTCTATATTTTCTCCACAGTTAGTCAGACTTTTTATTTTCCTATTGAGGATTTCGATCTGAGCGGCACACATTCCCATCAAATTGACTGCTAATAGATCCAAAGAAGAATTTTTTATTCCGGCGCTGTAGAAGGCTGAAAATGAAATCGCACTTCTTTTTTTTTATATATAACAGAATAGCTTTTTGTATAACAGAAGTGCTACTTTTCCCCCCTAGGATGAAGTTTACCAGTAAAAAAAATACTAATACGAACAGATCTACTGTGAATTCATAGCATAGAAAAGTGAAGACAAACTCATAACACAGATAATCCTGCATTTTGAAACATACCAGAAACGAGTGAAACTTTGTGAGTACCTATTAAACCTTATGAAACCAACCGAGTAACAAACGATATTGACTGAATGGAACTCACTGCAATGCAGGTCACTTATTCGACACTATAAGTGAATTCACCATTTGCTCCTTAATAAAACAAATGGAAACTACACTGATGATTTTCCCTGATAAGGGACGAAATCGATTGAACTACCAGAGTTCTACGATCCCCACAACCTAACTCATAATATCCCGTAGTTTTCTCGGTTTCTAACCTACCGTAGGCAGATTTAGTTATATACATGACCTCGGACTCTCTTCAAACATTACCACGAAACCGGACAAAAAATTGACTTCAAAAACATGAAGACCATTGCCACAGCAAAAACACTCCACCCCAGAATAATTCGCGAAAGCAACAGAAATTGAAAAACGCCCTCAATGCCTCAACAAACGAGACGATTCACAGAGGCTTCCCAATTCCTGGAAACCATTACTATCCCATCGAACAAATCCATTAATTGATCCTTTTCAAACCAGAACTGTATATGGTCCGATAGTTTCAACAACGTCGGATACAGCTATAAATACCATACCTCTATCCACAAAACCACAATCTTCACTTTGTCAAGATGAAAGCTGGGTCTCAAGTAGACTTAGGCCTCGCCATCAAAAAATCTTGAGGATGGTTCCAAAGTGTGAGCCGAAACGTCGACAGACGAACAATTCCAGACGCGGTTCAACCGAAAGTTCCAGTCAGCGCATATATATATATATATATATATATATATATATATATATATATATATATATATATATATATATATATATAAATAGATTATCAAATTCTCTGGTCTATCACAATTTGCATTCAATTCGAAATGCCCACCACAAGATAGCTAGCTATTTCTGGCTTTGGCCTTCATCAGCTGTGGGTTGGCATGGTCCTCGTATCGAAGACAAACTGTGATAGATATCCAGAGGATTTGAAATGAATCGTGCCTTTACGGCAAGCGACACATAAGTGGAACCACCTAGGGTGTAACACTATAAGGAAATGCTGTCATAGTTTTCCGTCAGTGGTGACAGTTCGCCACGTCAACTAACAACTGCGTTTGCAGAAATAATGACAAGCACTCTCAGAGTGTTATCGAAAATCGAATCCACAAATGTATCTGAAATGATACAAAGAGAAAGTGTTATTTGCTATGAGGCAAGATGAATCAGGAAACTGATAAATAGATTATCAAATTCTCTGGTCTATCTAGCTATCTTGTGGTGGGCATTTCGAATTGAATGCAAATTGTGATAGACCAGAGAATTTGATAATCTATTTATCAGTTTCCTGATTCATCTTGCTTCATAGCAAATAACACTTTCTCTTTATATATATATATATATATATTAAGGAGGAGGTTAAGGAGACTTAGACCTCGGCACCAAGTCTTGGAGCTCCAAGGTGGGAGCGGAAATGTCGACAGAAGAACGATTCCTGGCGCGGCTCAACCGGAAGTTCCAGTTATCATATATCCGACCGCGAAAGCATATAAATATATATTTATATATATATTTATATATATATATATTTATATATATATATATATAAATATATATTTATATATACATATATATATATATATATATATATATATATATATATATATATATATATTATCTGGACTTGGTCTATCCAGAAGGAACTGTTTTTCAATTGACTCAGCAACTAACGACTTCTCTTCAGTCGAAAACCTACAGTTAGTTCCGCCAATTCGACGTAGTTGATCATTTTTGGACCACCATTTTTTCAAGGTCCACAGAAATTCAAATATATGAAAATAACTGTTGTAGAAACTCACTTACCCATTACTTGCAAAGCGTATAAAAACGGTTTGAATCGTCCTACATCATAGGATAACCTCACTGGTAAATTTGTCCGAGTGAACAGTGGCAGTAGACAATAGATTGAAATAGTTGTGAGACATCCCAACTGGAATACGTTCCCCAAATATTTTATAAACTTCACTGTTCCATCGACAATGCTACTCAATTCTTTTGGATAATCGTTGAATTCCCTCAGTTCCAGAAGGTGTATCAGTTCTTGGACATCATTGTACTTGAATTTGAAAATAACCAACTTTATCAGGGTAGAAGCTAGTAATATCAGTATGGACAGATACTCGGGCCATAGTTCATAGTCATCGGAGTGGATGACGACTTCCAATAACAGGCTCAATACAAACATATTATCCAAGATCACAAGCACTCTTTGCAAAATCGAAGGCGTGATTCCTGGCCAGTGGCCAAGGAATGTGAGGAATTTCTTTGGTACACTTATAGCGTCCATGATATTACTCATATTACTGCGTTTTTGACCCACCAGTTCTGTAAAAGAATGAAGAGGAAATTATAATTTCGAAATCTATCTGTTTTGAAGTCTGGGGTCAAGTGTGGAAAAAGTCTTCTATCACAGTACACTAATTAAATTTCCTGGAATACAGTTTCTGAAATGGATTTCGGGTCATTTCTACCTCCTTGGAAGCATTCGAACAGTATTCACAATAATGAAATTTCATAGCTATTGAGTAAATGGTATGTTACTCCTAGTTTGACTCTGCAGAATCAAAAATGCCGTTTGTCCCAATGAAATATAAATCGAAAGTGAGATATACAAGATGACTCCCCATTTATAACATTGTATTTTAGAGTTGTGATAGGATGTTGAGAGTGGAAACCATTTTTCCTGTCATGAATAAAAATTTACTGTGATATTCAGAAAACATCGCGCTCATTAAACAAGAGGAGATTGATGACATCGGCAACGCAATATCAAAAAAATTTGAAGAATCAATTACTTACAGAACAATACAACTGTTTTCAAATGGAAACAGCCAATCACAACGCTTCTCGAAGACACGACGTGAAGTTGAGGAAGATTTGAAGAGGATGCTTTTCTTGGAGTTTAGATGCAAGTTGGCATCCCTCAGATCACAAAAGACGTTTTTCAAATTCGACAGTTGTTCGTCAACAGTTTCTTCCATCACATTGATGTTATCGAGGTAGACCAAGCATGTCTTCCATGTGAGTCCTCTTTGTACCAGTTATATCAATCGTTCAGATGTGGCAGGAGCATTGCAGAGCCCAAATGACATCCCTCCAAATTGGCATAGTCCATCACCGGAGGATCACGCAGTTATCTTCCCATCGTCAGGGTGGACCGTCACCTGTCAATATCCACTTTTTAGGTCCAGCGTTGGGAACCATGAACAGTTGGCAAGTACTTTCAGGGTGTCATCTATTCTGGATGACCTTTTCTTTGTGGGTAGTCCACGCAAAATCTTGCTCATCCATTCTTCGTGGTTACCATTTCCACGGGCGACGACCAAAGACTAATGGATCCCTCTATCACTCTTCATTTCAACATCTCCTTCATGATGGCCATGGCTTTCTCTTGTTTATTGAACGGCAGTCGCCTTGGTGGCTGTCAAATGGACTCAACATCGGCGTTGGTGATTCGATGGGTAGTCATGATGTCAACGTCAAGAATGAATTCGTATTCGATATCAGCTGGCAGGATAAGCCTCTGTCTCCGATTCAATCGATCTCCAATGGCTGTTATCAAAATGAAGGAGTACTAATGTTTTGCTTTTGGAAGTGTTGCCATTCATCACCGATTTTGTGACTCCCGCATCGATAGTGAAACAGCATGGAAAGTCGTTCATGACCCCATCAGCAACTAGACTGTTGCCAATGAGTCTTATTCTGGTTGGGTGTGCCCATTTGATTCGACTAAGCGGAATTTTCGGGACCTCTCTGTTCTTGTTCGGGTGTCGTACGTCACTAATTCCATTCTTTCTGTGAGCTTGGTCGTTTCGAATGCCCTTCTTTGCCACAGTTGTGGCATTCTGGCCGCCCCTTTTGGTTGTTGTCAAGAACTTCCGTTGGTGAGCGTTTCTTCAGAGCATTAAGCTGTTTTATCAGTACCGCTAGGAATTTACTCAGACTCTCTCCTTGATCAGTGATATGCCTGACTTGATGAACTTTTCGAAACTTTCTGGAGGCAATCTTGACAGCTCCAAAATCGAGAGCATAAAAAAGAGTATCTTTCAGGGTGCGGCGACGTCCCATTATCAACGACTGCTGCATTTAGATAGTCCTTGACCCCGCTATCCTTCAAAACGATTATTCCTACCCCCCGGATCCATAGAACCATTCATCGCCAACAAACCCGCTTCTCGCATCCCAAACTACCGGAAGACCTGGTTGAACGCCCGAAAGCTTTCCTTCCTTTCATTCGGAGAGTCACTGATAAAGTGAGCTGAATTCTGACAAAACACGACATCAAGACAGTTTTCACAGTAAACAATATAATCTAAAATATAATATAAAAATATCCTCTTTCCTGCGCTCACCTAAAGATATAATACCCAACGAATCACAAGGAATATACGACTACCCGAGAACATACATAGGACAAGTATCAAACAGGTCCTACGAGCACGAACTAGCAGTACATAATTCGGACATTACCTCGACACTCTTCAAACATCACCACGAAACCGGACACAAAATTGAATTCAACAACACGAAGACCATTGCCACAGCAAAAACACTCCACTCCAGAATAATTCGCGTAGCAAAAGAGATTGAAAAACGTCCTCAATGGCTCAACAAACGAGACGACTCACAAAGGCTTCCGAATTCCTGGAAACCATTACTATCCAATCGAACAAATCCTTCAATTAATCCCATTAAAACCAGACCTGCATGGGGTCCGACCGCAGGTTCAACAACGTCGGACTTTCACGTCCATAAATACCATTCCTTTATCCACAAAACCACATTCTTCACTTTGTCAAGATGAGAGCTGGCGGTTGAGGAGACTTAGACCTCGGCACCAAGTCTTGGAGCTCCAAGGTGGGAGCGGAAATGTCGACAGAAGAACGATTCCTGGCGCGGCTCAACCAGAAGTTCCAGTAATCACATATCCGACCGCGAAAGCATATATATATATATATATATATATATATATATATATATATATATATATATATATATATATATATATATATATATATATACTGTGTAGTTTTTTGTTGGGTGAGAAGCAGAACGGAAGTGTACTCTTATAACACCAGCTTGGAGTCATCTCAGGCCACAAGAATTGACAGAATTGTATATTCTTGAATCTTGAGGAAGGGTTCAGAAAATTTTGTTTTCAAAAGTTATATTCATTAGTGATAGCTCATTTGGAAGGTGGATGCACTCTTCATCCATTTGTGCAGAGGAACTGAAATTTGATTTTGCGATTTTTGAATTTCCGGAAAAACAGAATTATATAAAACAACTAGACTAACTCTTACTTGATCTGTTTTTTGTTCCCGAATGAAACGAACACTCTATACTTTGATTTTCCGAAGAGAATTTTGCTTCTTGGCGAGGAATGAAAATTGGAGTTCACCATTTACACTGAAATTCATCTTTTCGGAATTTGATGAAGTCTAATCCCGGTGATTCGTCCAAAAATAAACTGGTAAGGAATTGAACGGGAAGAGAAGAGTTATGCCTACGGTTTATGATCTAGGACGCTTTCTAATGAAAAATTTGCTCTCTCAAATATTCCGAACCGGATGGATTCATCGAAAATCCTCAATGCTTGAACAGATGGCTGCTCAATTCAAATATTGGACGATCGAAATTATTTCGGAAAACACGTGTACTTATCAGACTGTTTCCAAATGTGGATTTCAAAATTCCGAGTAAAACATCTATCAACGGGATGTCTATGAACATTTGTATCAACAACAGTTATCTAACAGATTATGTGTGTGAATGTTCAACGAATGTGTTTATTTCCAGCAATGCCATGACACCGTGATACAGTAACTTCCCAGTAGCAACGTATAGATTATTCGATAAAAATTGAATTTTCACTTTTGTAATAATTATATAACCAAAAAAATTAATGATGATCCAAAAATCCTTACAGCCTTTGACATCTAGCTTATTTGGTAATCAGCTCGAAGCTGAATTCCTTGCATTCGATTGGCTGTAAGAAACAGCTAACTACTATCGAATCCATTGAGAAAATTCAGAATCATAGCATAAATGTTAGAGAGTACATTTCAGACTCAAAGATGGGCTATGGAAAATTGGTTGAAGATCTTCGTCTATACGATGTCAACGCGGTGTGCGTAGACTGAGTCAGCTGCTCGAAGTCAGTGAAACTGTTAGAAACGATATAATTGATCATATTTCAGATGAGTGCTGTGAAAATAACTTCAGAAGAGATGAATCGCCATTTATTCTTCAGCTTCACAACAATTTTTTTTCTACGATAGTCACAAATACATAAGGATAGCAAAAGTTGATGCTAAGTTTGTCATTTCACAACAGTGATGTAGGTGTTTGTCAATATGTATAAACATACCAGTATACTCGAAAAAAAAAAGACTTTTGAATTTCGAGCAGAAAACAAAAATCATTCTTCTCCGGAGTGTTTTGATGTATTCAACTTCTGGTATTGCTTGCTACAATTGAATATTCGAAAATATAATTTACTCACCAATCTGATTACCATGAATGGATTATTTCGAATGATAATGGAATAGATACCCGGAGATGTTTATATCCAGTAGTAACTTCTCAGCACCACGTCATTTCAAACAAAAAAAGAGGGTGTTGGAATATTTCAGTATTTACTCCAGAAGTCAAATAATAACAGAGTAGGTGTCCTGAAATGAACAATAAGTAAAAGTCTTTTTCGACGTGTACACACTCCACTGTGTAATTATCATAATAAACTTCTGGGACGATATAGAGGTAAATAGGATTTGGTACAGTGATATTGAAGATTTTTAGGTTTGGATATAAGGAATATTAATAATTCTTTGTGAAATACAAGTTACGGTTCCGGACAAATCCGGATTTGGAAGAGGATTCAACCTTTATATTGTTTGAAATGATGTTTTAGAGAGAATCACGATTCATTTAGGGATATAAATTATTGGAACGATAGTGGCATTTTATCAGATCAGAATTCGATAAGGATCACTTTTCTTCAGCGGGAATCGAACCCTCAACAATCTGCATTTCAGGCAGACGCCCTAACAACCGAGTCATGAAGGGCGCATAGTTTTTCGTCCGAATATTCGAAAGGCATCCCTTTCAAGGAGTGACTAAGAGTGAGCCACATATTTTTTGAAATAAAGAATGATCAGAAATTATTATCAATACTTATATGACAATTCATCCAAACTCGAAAACCACTGACATGTGATAATTGATTTGAGAAGGGATGTTGATGAGCAGGAATTGAACGAAAAATAATAATAGGAATAGACCTACTGAGAGACTCATCGGATCTAAAAAAATTAAAGGCAATAAAACCAAGATTTATAATTGAATGTATGAAATAATTTGAGAAAACCCTGAAATAATCATTGAGATGAATTAAGAAAAAGTTCAAATTATGTTTCAAGTTGAGTGTAGGTACTCACGTCATTTCTATTAATGGTGACACATTCTTTAAGTTGGATCGGGTATATTCAATAATATATTCAATTATTATTCAACCCATTTCAATGAATAAAAACAACGGACAGGTGATACAATTGGTCATTAGGGCCAAATAATTGGTCGAGGTTCAACTTCCATCTACCATGGTAGATGGAATGTGTCCTTTCACTACGATCCTCCTACCTACCTCAACTATTGGAAGATGAGAATGAGAGAGAGAAAGAGCGAGAGAAATAGAGAGAAAGTATCATAGTGAGGGAGAGAAAGAGTGGGCCAGAGAAAAAGAGTAGATAAGTCATCCGAAGGAATAATTAGTTGCATGAGAAAATGAATTCCACAAATGAACTGGTACTTTCCGATCCAAAAAGAGGTGATGTGAGAATTCGGTAGCCTCTGTATTAGTATGTTTTGTTTTCTGTGGAAATACTACAAGGTAGAGCTTTTTGACTGCAGCAAGTGTACGGATAACGATTTTATGTATTTTACCTATATTGTATGTAAAACTCTTCATGCAATTTCATACACTGTTCATGGTGGTTTGAGAGGGGTGAAACTGAGGGTGGAATCGTGAAATGGGTATGATTGATTTCTTTATGTTTGATTGATGTGAATCGGTACCGAACTCAGGTATTCATAAAATTAGATGACAGTAAATATGTTTAGTTTTATGAAAGAATCTTGAGGGCCAAACGACACAGTCTTCAACTATGGAACAGTGAGAAATATGGCATCGTTAATGGATATATTTGGAGGACTGCATGTAATGGTCCTCATTAACAACAAGTAGGAGCACTGATCGTTCATGTGAGCCACACAAAATACGTAATCATTTTGTCACGCCTGAAGAATGTTAATCCTCCTGATGATAATTGAAACTTGGTAATTTTCCCACTAAAAATATTTGTAATAATACGTACGATACAAACCAATTTTTTCTCCTGTTCCTGCTTCATCAAGAAACATGATCCCAACTCCAAACATTAGCATTCGTGTGCAGAATAGTAACACTTCACGCAATTCATAATAATAAAATTCCAATTTTTCGATTTCCCTCCTCAACTTTGTTGGTCAAAACTCTTTCACAACCATATAGGAAGGCTTCTTTGTTCCTTATAGATATCTTTTTTTGATATTCACAGAGATAACAATATAAAAAATTACGCTTCAAGAATAGTAGTATACATAAACTTATTGAGTCGTATTATGAATAATCTATAGAGATATGTGAATCTTGATATGCAAAAAAAGTGTTCTGCGTATATATTTGTCAAATATTATCAATATCTTTTCACTCTTTTTCCTATTCGAAGATGGTTGAGCTCACACCAAGCAGTTCAGGATAATAAAATATTGATAGTAATTGAAAAATGAATGACTTTGTAGGGTACCTATCGCTTTAAACGAGTTGAATTGGTGGTTGAAAAAATTGAAAGATCACTCAGTTCTACAGCAGAGAAATCTTTCAACATTTCTTCTCAACGGATAACCTCGTACTGAAAAATCGAAAATGAAACTGGATTCATATTTCTGTATTCAACGATATTCCATGCTCTCAAATGCTCGACAAATTATATTAGTTCAAGTTGCAACATCCTTTTTACGGCAAGTAATGTGGGATCCAATTGGACCAAGTTGACTTCAACTATAGGATAGGATGTGTCCCTTTAATAAACACCCAATAAGAAATTTCATTTGAATTGAGCAGGGTTCAACCGCAACCTATAATACCGCCCCTTAGACTGGCAATGTGAGTCATTTTTCATGCGAATACAATAGTGTACTTATTTTATTGACAAACATATCTGGACATGGTGTGAATTCAAAGATCTGAAGGCAGAAATTCGGAAATAATTGTGGATGATACGGAAGAAGGGATTGATTCGATTCCAGAATGACCAATACAACCGTTGTACACTCTATTCCGAAGAGAAACTTAATATGGTTTCCTGCAGGTTATCAGAAAAGCATTGGAAAGGAACAGCTATAGCAGAACACTTCTTTATATCTTTTTTCCTATCATCCATGATTCAGAGTAAACAGAATCTGTAATCATTCGTACGGCATAACTGAAAACGTGTAATTTTTCTTCTGAGCTTTTATATTTATTTTACCCAATGGTATAACTGATACCAGAGTTATTTCAGATCACAAATTCGTAAGTTACGGCATCTGATCCGAAGTTTATATATCAGTATTGATAGAATTAATTCTGATTACTGATCTTTGAATACATATATATATATATATATACAAACTAGTGAATATTGGGGAGTGAAGTCACATTTACTCTTGAAAATGGCTCCAAAATCGGAGCCGAAACGTCGAGAACAAAACTCCAGACGCGGTTCAACCCGAACTCAACAACTACATACATATATATATATATATATATATATATATATATATATATATATATATATATATATATATATATATATATATATAATCATACATTATTAAAACCATGTACTAGCTACTTTTCTACAGTAATACATGGTACACTCATATTGCCTTTCAGTATTTGACAGCGATGTCTCTTCTTGGTATTTGTTATTAGCCAATTCAGAGGTATCAGTTTCGTGAATTCAGAAAAATATGAAGGTAGGTGTGGCATTCATTCTTCCTCAGGAAATTTTGGTCAGGACACTCCACATCATTTCAAAATTACCAGATGCGTGTATGGCCTTACATCTCACATTGATTTAAGTGAACTGATTTTTATAAGTCCGAAATGACATCGAAGAATAATGCTTGACAAACAAGAAACCTGGTAGAAGGCATCAAATGAAAAAAAAAACAGGAAAATGAAATATAATAAACACTGCCAAGAGACAAAAAGAAAAACGTCAGAATAAGAACTTCAGAAACAAAACTAACTATAAAACAAAAAACATTGAGAAGCTACAAAACATTCCTGAACTTCAGAGGTTTGTATTCTCCTTCTGATCTGCTTTTTCTTTTTTAATGAAGGTTTCCTTCCTGCTACTTTGTCCTTCAGCAACTGAATGAGAAGAATACCATCTATAATTTGTAAGCAGATTATGATTATGGTGGAAGTATCATGTATCTTTTTCTACTTCCACTATTTCACGTTCATCAAGGATTTGACAGCTGTTAGGTGATGGCTCATTTAGAATACACGTCATTGAAATAAAAATGATATTTTCAGAAAACAGTACGCAACTCGAGGATAAGGCTAGTTACATGCAATCGCGAATTGCCACCTGCTCACAATTTTCGCTCATGCCTTACTTATCCTTCCCATCACGTGATATACTATTGTCCTCCTCGTTACGTAATGTACTATTGTAATATCTTCGATTGAAACTCTATAGATACCTTCCTAACAGCAATCACCATAACACCAAACAAAAAACTTGCCTTGCGTCTTGCCAGCCAAGTTCTTGCTTGTTTTCAGGTCCAAAATGTTACATGGACACGTCAAATATGTACATGAGAGGACATCATAAAAACAGTCATTATCCTCCATTCCATCATACTATATGAATACATTCGGAATCGATACAAACTTCAATATTAATCTCTGCATTTCATACTACATGCATTATATTCAGGCATTAATAGGAAATTTCCAGGAATCATGTATACACGTGACCAATAATCACTACATATGTAACTGAATAATTATAGCTATTGAAAATAATAGCTACACGTAAAAATATTGATATACCTATTCGATGGACACGCCTTACTCATGTTCATTATTCATCAGTAGGAATAATGTTATTGACCAAAACTCTGTAACTGGAACGTTTACGTAGTGATTAGACTCACATGACCTAATTCATTTCAGCTGATTTTCAACTATATCCATTTCATGTTTCGACCACGGATGAAACTCCTCTCCAGAGTTTCATTATTTGAACTTGGAACGGAAAATGCTCACACTCGACGCGCGTGTCGCCAACCAACTTGGCAGCCTCTATTGTGAGAGTCATAGACTTACCTGCATGATTGATTTGGATTATTTGAGCTCATGACCGTCACGATTACTGTATGGACTCTGTAGTGCACATTCTTCCTTACCGACCAGCACAATCTACTGAAAACAAAACCGCCATTTTCCCACAAAATTTCATCCATTGTATTCATTCTCAAATTAGACGGAGGTCGGTGGTGAAAGAATGGGGTTGAGTGGGTTATGAACAAGAACTTCAATACTTTAGATCAATCATTCCTATACAGGTAAGTCGATCAATTATGCAATTATTTCTCACTGGCATGATTATAACACTCAACTAATGGATAAAACCCCATATATAAATATGTACCCTGCAAAATTCATCAATGATCACACCATATACTAAATAAGAAATAATATATTGTCATAACCATATGGAAGTTCTCTTCTATTCTTCTATTATGAATATAATTGATATCTGACTATGCAATTAGTTGCCCGAGAAATGAGTGGGATTGAGCTCCACTTCCGTTAACACTCGCTATACTGAAACCTGTCAAATTTGACAATTTCGAAATAAATAAATCGAGTTTTTCAAGTTGTTATATTTTCTATTTCCCTCAGAAAATTGCAGCTCTCCACCCTGCCTTGGAGTTCAGATATTTTACTGTACCAATTGATTGACACATGATTCAAACCAAAAAATGTTGACGGTTACGAGACATTCATGCAATATCCTGTCCAAACAAATGTTTCATTGACCTATATCCTCTGCAAAAACTGCCTCTTTCTTCGTTTGAAGTTTCTCAGGTTTTTTCGATTCAATGTGAAACTGACACAGAATCAGATCTTCAGGAATAGAATAGATTTTGAAAGCATCGGTGTTGAATCGGAAAAAGTTTGGTATCAAATTGGAACAAGTGGAAGAACTTTACACCCAGGAAGTTACATTTCTCGAGACGTGCGTATATTATTGTTTCTCTTTGTTACAGGTCAATGAGGATATTTATTGACTGAATATTGCAAGAAGCCTCTTATCCATCTGAATACGAAGTTTGAAACATGTTTCATCCGATCCTTCAGAGCGGAAAATAAAAAAAAAATGAAGTGACAGCAGAAAGCTGAAGTTTGGTGGAGGGGTATCAGTTTGAAAACTGAAGAACCTTCATCTCTCGACATTCTCCAAAATTTTTGGTGAAAATCTGATAACTCACCTTACTGACCGTGAAGATTTTCATGAAATATATGAACAAGGGAATAGCTGAGTTCATCGCATAACATTATGGAGCTATCCATTTTTTGTAAAGCTGTTCATAGTATCAGTTCCTGGAGAAAAGCCGGAGAGATAATCACAATGACAAAGTGGGAGACCATCATCCTTCAGCAATATGAAATGTAGCAGGTTTGAATGCATTCTTCTTGGTTTTCATTATCATTATTGTTGGGTGTACATATTTTTATTACACTGAAGTTCCCCTTTCACTTTTCAATTCCAAAATGTATCTATACTGAAATTTCAATTGAATATTTATATAATATTCGCGTGTTTATTTGTATGGTTGAGAACCTCTCTTTCAGCACTATAAAGTCTTTTTGCTAAGATTGGCTTGAGAATAAGTTTTTATAATCTTTAAATGACGTCCCATTGACAACATTTTAAACCAGACCTTTCCTCAGTGCCATACATTGAATTTCTGAGAATTTTCAAATAGCCCCGATTCACGCCATTGCCTTCCTGATGAAAGCTAACCGTTCACAAGTATTCACAACCTGTGCCTTGTGTAGGGCTCACAATAGGCCGCGGGCATGTGACGTCACACGACAACTGTCAATCAGCCTGTTGGACAAACAAATCGTATTTCCATAAACAACAATGGTAATTTGATGAGATTATAATTGCAATTCTGAGGAAATACAAAATGTTTTGAACATACCGTTGCCCATTTCAACTAACCACTAGTTAAATCTGCTCTTCTAGTTGCCTGAATCCACAATTCGCGTCTCTTTTCAGCAAGAGGATTTATAATATTTTTTCTATTGTCGAAAATAGAAGGGAATCGGTGGAATGAAACCTTATCTCTGCCGCTTCTACTTACACATTTCACAATCGTTCAAAATTGAGGCATTACCGAGAAAAAATATTTTGAAATATGACACAAATGCACATTAAGCATATGTGCTGCTTGCTTTTTCAATATTTTACAGGATAATTGCTAAGCACGTTCTTTGTTGAAAGTTTCTTGCAAGGATATTCTTTGGTTTTGTTAGGATATCCTAAAAAAGATATACCTAGAAGCAAGGGCGGATCCAACTCCCTTTCTTGGGGTAGATTGTCGAAGGAGAAAAAGCTAACAAGAGGGGGTAAAGGGTGCAGGGATTTTTTTTCTTACTTCACATGTTGAATGTCGTTGGTGGTTATTGTCCCCATCACCTCCCTCCCTTCATGATTCCGCTCTCAAGCTAATTGATTCTGCTTAAGTTGAAGAACAAGTTTTTTTTTCGGGCCAGACTTGATCTCTGCCTTTTGGCTGAATTCATAGATGTTTTATATTATTTGATACTTAATTGTTACCTGTTTATTATCCAGTCGTAGTAATTATGTTTATTGAGGAAATCAAACAAATCCATTCGGAAACATAACATTTATTCAAAATCAAATATCATGTTCTCAATGTTATATCTACCTACATAATTTATCCTCTATTCTGCTGACCCACAGTATTAATACTGGCCAAAATATATAATAGGTTTCACAGTTTGAAATAATGTGGCTCATAGCTGAAGCTGTTGCAACATTTGAGAGCTAAAAGTAAGCAAGACACAAAATAGTCGTGGAAACATCAATACGCATACTACTGATGGGTGTTCGAACATCACCAAAGCATAAATTTCGTCAGAGAATGATTTTTCATATGCTTTTGAGTTTGCAGCTGAGGATCACGCGTGACTGACAACATATTTATCCGTTAACAAGAAATATGGATCCAACTGGCTATTACTTTATCTGTATTGGAAAATGTTATGTTGTTCACTGTGAGATTTTCCCTTCTGAAGGGTTTAAATGTTTCGAACGATAGTTATTGCGATACGAGACCATTATAGTCACGTGGCTTAGAGCTGCATCTGGAGATTAACGTTACCAGGCGGATAAAAGCATCAAATTTGGTAAGAAAGTACCTTAGCGTACCTGAGCCTGAAATTTCGAAAAATTTTATGTGATTCATTTTGATTTTTTTATAATTCGCAACCTACGAAGACAGTTCCTGGGTACATTGTACCGTGGGAGCCCCCAATTCAAATATCCGTCAACGTTGTCTTCTACCTCAATTGACCCTGGATTAATTAATCTACAATATAAGCTATTCAATTCCTCAATCCAAAACAAATACCAGTAATTGCATTTGACCAACCTCTGTTTGTCCTGGAAAAGTAAGTACAGTCAAACTCTTATGGTGACCGACTTCAGGTGGTTTCGCTTGGAGGACCACACACTGAAATGGCCCTATGGAATACAGTCATTTCAGACGTTGGTAAGCTGTATTTGCCAGTTAACAGCTAGGATACTGCAATTTCTTGATCAGTCAGTTAACCACCTTCATCTCATAACTCCAAATTTCTAAACGGTTCATTGTCCTTTGCCTGCTCACTACAAGTCAGGATACCTTCAATCAATATACTGATAAGATATTTCTACCTCACCTTTATAAGCAGCTGAAGAACTCCCAAATATTAGATGTTGTTTGGGACACCTACATTCCAGACAGTTAAAAGGAGTCTACCCAGGAAAAAGGTAAAGGAATTAGAGGAAAAGTGTCTGGCAACTATACGAAATTGGATGGACTTCCTCTGTGACTCAACTCTTTCACTTTCATGATTGAAGAATGGACACCAGGAAAAGATATATATATATATATATATTTATATATATATATATATATATATATATATATATGACATATCAGACACATATGCAGACACATATGCGATTGTCAATAACCTTCGGACAATATATGAGTGGCCTTCGGCATGGGCAAGCATTACAGGTTTTTCCACATCAGCGCGATCTGTATTAGCCTGGGGGAGTCAAAATCACGACCATTACTTGTGTTTCACTCATTCTCTGGTTGTGATACAAACTCCGCCTGTGAATTTAAGAGTGAGAAGTCTATTTGGGAAGCATGACAAGTATTTCATGATGTTACTGATATATTTATGTAGTTAGCAACTTATCCATTTCATCTGCTGAAAGCTGAATCCGAACACTTCACTGACTGCTGTTCTGTATGATAAAACCACCCCTTTCAGCAGTATCAACCAGATAAAAAAGGAGCTCTTCTGTCAAAAGAATCGAGCAATGGACAAACTTCCACCGACTGAGAATGCTCTTCTACAACATATCCTTAGGGCAGTTTATCAAGCCGGTATTTGGACGACTAGCATACAAACACAGCAAGTGATTTTTTCACGTCAAGAGTTTGCTTGGAATAAGGTTCTAGAGTCATGGGTTCTCGGTCATGCCAGGAATTATTAAATGGTCCTGCAAAGGAGACTGTAGCAACTGCAAATGTGGGAAAGCCAATCTGGACTGCTCACCCCAAGTACAAGTGTAATTTACAATGACAGTTGCATGGAATGATTATCAATAACTTTGTGTGGAACTCTCCGTTAACCAGCTGACGAACGTCAACCCTCAGAAGTCGGAACTTGTGCGAGTAATGAATTAACGAGGCCTTACCTTCTAACGTGTGATTACCCTGCGTGGTATCCTGGTGGGGATTTGAACCCCGGTCTTCCGCTTGGAAGGCGGACGTGCTAACCTCTACACTACTGAGACTATGGTACATATTATTTAATAAGTAGACTACCCTAAATTAAGTTTGTTATATACATAGAGGACCTGACGCTGTAATCAAAAATTCATATTCAAATAGCTTGTAAGAGTAGAGTATCGATTTCCTTTTCCTAAAAATGTTTAACCTTGTTAGCGAAACGCCCGCCGAGTACAAAAATATCAGTTTGGTGTTAGGGTAATTGATCTCTAGGAAAAGTTTCAAAATAGCTCTGTTAAACGTGAGATTTTGACGTATTAATCGGCCGTTTTGGATTTCAGAGCGATACTTAAGTTTTTTTAGAAATTCCAGAGGGCTCCTAGGCTAACATGCATAAGTATACCCTGAGGTACCTTCATACGAAATTTGGTGCTTTTATTCTCCAGGTTACGGTAATTTCGTTAAGGGAACTTCGTCGAAATTTTTCCAACTCTAAGAATCAGGTTTCAGTCTTATCAGATGCAACAAAATGAATTTTGGAACGATCCACTTTACAAAAAAAAATATTCGTTTCTTCCCGTTTCAAATCGAGAACCAGCTAGATACATTCGAATATACAATCGTTCCTGACTGATTGCTACGGATATCAGGTGAGGCTGACAGAATTGTATTTTCTGAAGTTCTAGAAAAGTTCTCGAATTATTTCACGTGAAATTATTGTTTTCCAATTAGCTTTTCTTTTGTTCTTCATAGGATTTCCTCGGAAACAAATCGGTTCTAATAATGTCATGACATTGCCATACCATGCGGAATTTCAAAAAAAGAATTGACATGTCAGATTCAGAGTTATGGTATATAACGAATTCCTTCACATTTGTCACATCCAGACCTATGTTCGAACCACCGGCTATCTTAACTTATGGTCTATATAACAAAACTATTGCGATGTGAAGTGTTGAATTCCTCGAGTTACATATCGTTTTTTCCATAGAGTGTCTGCATCAATGTGAAATACGAATATGAAGTTTGGATCACCTGAAATGATAAAATGTTATTGGCTTATATAGTTCGAACATGAATTATAATGGTAAACTTCATAAATTATTTTGAACAGCTGAAATCTTGTTGATGAATTATGATAGCCAAATATTTTTTTTTCCGCTCAGCATTCAATTACGTGAATGAGAAAGAGTGAATTACCAAATATACCGTGATGTTTTGGGAAATGGTATGACCCTCTTCAACATTTGGTTAGCGAGATCATTCCATTATGTGAATGGGTATCATTTCTGTTATTTAGAAAAAATAGTAGGGCGTAATTCGTTTGCCAAGAGGATATAATGGGAAACTTCTGACCGTGACGAATCATAACGAATTAATTTTTGTCTTTTATCTTCTTAGAATCGAAAAAATAGGACACAAAACTTCTATGAAAGAATTTAAATAAAAAAAACACAAACACTCTGGGGGGGGGGGAGGGGAGTGTTTGGTTTTTGTTTTTATTATCTTTTCAATAAACCCTGAGATTGTTACTGCAAAGAAGTTTGATTTATTTACAAAAAGAAGAAAAAGTCCATCTGAAACCGCTATTCCTCTGCCTAAATGGTGACGAAGGGCACTGGGTTACATATAAATCACTTTTTCTTGCTCAATTTGTATGCCACGCATTTGCAAATTGAATAAAATAGATAGCAAATATAGGAATATCTAAACTTCATTTCCTCCAAAAAAATACCCAAGTTCCTAATTATCGGGAGTAATTACACAAGTGCTTCAAAATTACCAATAAATTTCCATGAAAGCACGTTGTCTTAAAACCGCATGAGTTTATTTTCATATTTTGCCGACTTCGAAGGAGGAGGGCTCTTTTAGCAAAATATGAAAATAACCGAATGCAGTTTTTATTACTGACAACATGCTTGAATGGAAAATTATCAGGTTTATTTCGATGCAAGGGTGTAATTCGGTAAAATGTTTCCGGAGTTGAAACAACGACGTTTAAAATTCAGTATTTATGCCTGTCAAGATGACAAATGTACATTTCAACAATCGTTACTATAGATATATATATAGAATTTATCGCAGTAATCGATCGAAAATGTCCCGCTTCATATGGGATTTTTAACATACGATGGAAATATTTATTGTAATGATGGATGGTTTTCGGCTACAAAATGAATGATTGTCACCGAAATGTCAATTGAAACTGATGACAGATCTGTCACGAATTGAATATTTCGGAATGTATGGATATTTCAGTGAAAATTTTCAGTAATTCACCATCTTTTCCACTGAAGAGCTCTAGACATAATTTTCTCTAAGCGAAACAAGATCTTGTATTGGTTGGTATGAAATATCATCCTGTTGAGTGAACGATCAACCAATTGAAAATTCCCTAAAAATACATACTTCTGATTGTCCATGAAGACAACAATGTGACTGCCCTTCGATAAAAAAAGAAAGTTAAAATATCTTGTGTGTGTAGTTCTGGATCAGCATATGAGATGGGACGAACATGCCCTATATGTTACAAAGCGACTCCGCCAGCTCACTCACAAAATGTACAATTTGAGAGAAATCCTAAACATAAAAAATTTAATGACGGTATACAGATCTTTAGCAGAATCAGTAATTAGGTATTGTATCTCCGTGTGGGGTGGTATATTTGACTGCAACCTGTACAGTATCCAAGCAATGCAAAATACTATAATTAAAATAATTCTTAGGAAAAAAAACTTAACTCAACAGAACTCCTTTATAAAGAAACCAAGTTGTATAACATAAGACGTATTTATATTTATCACTGTCTTATATGGATGTATAATAATAAACATCTTTATTCGAGCGAAAAGATAAAAAATACTAGATCTACTGAAAATCTAAATGTAATAGTTCTCATTTTCAAAAACACTCATACACAACGAACAATTTTCTATTTTGGTCCTAAGTTTTACAATGCACTAGATCGCAGTTTGAAAGATAACCTTTCATTTAACGAATATGGAGCTGGTATAAAACAATTCATCAACATTAACTATCAAACATTACTGAAGTTATTATGAATAATATATCAGTTGTGGCTCTGGATGAAGACAGACATATATATCTGTACGTGTGTATGTTTATAAGTTCATGTGAACGAACCTCATTATATAATATAAATGTGAATAAAGATATGGATCCATGCCACATCAACCACTCCGAAATTTGAGATGTGAGATGGGAAAATAAAACAAAAATAAGACAAAATCAAACTGAATTTAGGAAATAATCCCAAAGAAAAAAGAATTATTAACTGAAATTCTTATCGATTCGTACAAGAATACCACTTATTATTATAACTGATGTATATTCTCACTGAGATCAGTATATCAATATGTATAAGATAATTAGGTACCATTCATTTTAATTACCTAATGAAAATCCTGAATCATTCCAAGGGGATGAACAAAACAGGCGCCTCGAGTGCTTAGGTGAACCCTCGGGATGATAAAGGATAACTATTATAAATTGTATGTATATCTGTATTCTGTTATGTTATATCGAAATATATTCTGATTCTGATATTTGTCTTTGTGTAGATATTCCTGTTTGCTATCTATTTGATTTGATTTTCGAATGCTTGGTATACAAATTGAGCAAGGAAAATGATTTCTATGTTATCCAGTGCCCGTCATCGCAATGTAGGAAGGGGAGTAGTTGTTTCAGATGGACTTTTTCTTCCTTTTTTTTGAATGAATCAAACGTCTTTGAATGATATACACGTACCTATCAACAGAGAGTATTTGTAAAAATATTTTGAGAGTAGAATTTATAATTTTTTTTTATTTGGAGAAGCAAAAAAGCAACAAATGATTCATCAAACTTCATTCTTTCCATAAAAATACCCATATTTCTGATTACCCCTGAATCACATTATTGTGATTGCTATCCAAAGCTGCGTACTTTGTGTAGTCTTTTCTCTGCTTCGTGGTTGTGGAGGAAGTTTCTTCTGAACCTATTCAAAACGACAATGTTTTTAGAGGGGGAGAGCTTCGGCTTCTTCAATATTTTCACCCCATTATAAACTATCATCTACTTCCTTTTCTCAATTATTGTTCCGAGAATAACCTATAATACCGATTTATTTCAGCTTTCTCATTTTTTATGGTGTGCAATAACTCTTTGTCGAAGAGATCCATCGAGTTAAAGAAACTTGATAAAAATGGTCTGAGAAAGATGCAGAAGATGCAAAAGTTGAAGGTATTTCTTATCTCTCAATAGAGACTCACTGCATAAAGATATACTTATTGAAAAAAGCATCCTTCTCTAGAAGTATCATACGATGTCTTGACTTCTATCTCACATAAATTGATCAATTCGAAAGATAACTGATATTTTTTGATCTGGAAAAAATAGGTAGATGCCGAGGTTCACAAAATGGCTGACAAACCAGTAACGTTTCATCTCTGGAAAATTATGTGTAAACATAGTTATGGAGAAATTTGGGGGTTTTTCAGAGTAGAAACAAGATACTTGAATTTTTCTGTGCAACTGATACCGAGATGGTCTGTAATATCATATTAGGGTGGGTTTGTTTTGTAAATTCATGACGCACGTTAGTGAATTCGCAGCATACTGATTTGAATAATAAAAGAATGAGCAATAAGCGAGAGTTAGTAAAAGTATTAAACCATGATCGAAAAAGTATTTCCTTTATCGACCTCTTCTTCCTGATGTACAAAGGGTCACTTTTCAACCTGAAAAAAGGTTAGGAATTCACCTATTCTGAGATAATTGTAACTGAACGATTTCAGGCTGTAATACTAAAAAAATCTATATGAGAGACCTATCAGGTAATAAAAAAGTTCATAACCCAATCTTACCGAGGAAAAGGAATCTAGAGACACTATGGAGAATTTACCAGCTGTAAGGAAAAGTGGTCTCTTACAGCATTCCATCATAATTATCAATGTTTTTTTTGCCCTGGTATCCGATTCAAACCACTCGCAATCATAGCAGGCATCTCTTATTGCAGAACTCTGAAATAAATAATCTGATGAAGTACAAGTACTAAAATGACTTTCAAATGGGAGAGTTGTGGAATATGTGAGAACCACTTTGTCTTTGAACGAAATAGCGAAGGAAATCTAAAGATGAAAAATTTCGAACACATTCTTCAGGAAATGCTATAAACTCACAACCCTTCAAAAATGCTAGTCCTATCAGTAAAATCCATTACAATTATAGAAGCCTTATACCTGTAATCGACCAGATCCCCAGTCACTTTCTGGAGATTTCCTGTCCCTGTGATGTTAAAATGAGTGCTCCCATGGATCTTTGAATATACAACAAAGGTTATCAAATATAATCCGTTATCCTGAGAAATTCTACTGATATTAGACGGATTTGAAAGACGAGTCTTGCAACGCAGACGCAGAGAAAGCATTTAAAGTTAATGCTTCGTCTTAGTTTTCGTTATAGTGAGGGGTTTGAATCATTGGAACGGTATCGACTGAGACTTGTCGATGTCAGTTCTTGAGAACGATTTCAAAATGCACTTAAATAAAAAAAAATAATGAAGTACAATCTCATTGATTATAAGAGTTTTCTGCTTTTTTTCTTCCTTTCTGCCTAAATTCGAAGTCATTTCTCATTCCAGCTTCAGATAGATTTCTTTCAGTTCATTGCCGTATTTCAGTCAGTCTTCCTAAAGTGATAGTTCACGAACTAACTTCCTTCCCTATAACTGGGTATTTCTATCTGTTGGAAATCAATATCTTATTATTATCAGTAGTACTCAATGATATATCTCGTAAACCGAACTACCTCATCTTTTGTGAGGTACACCTCCCCCATTCATTGGAGAAGAGAGATATACCAATGGAACGATATCTTAATTTGTTAATGAAACCATCCAGAAGTTCGAAAGAAGTTCCTATAGAGCAAACAACAATATTCAAAAAAATCCTCAGCTAATTCCTTATATTCAAGGTTTATTGAAAAAACTCCAACGTACTGGTGATGAATTCAATGGAAGAACAATATTTGAAACAGAGAACACGATCAGATTTCTATTAACTCGAAACAAACCTCTAATAACGCAACAGAATTCGAAAAATGGTGCAGAATTACAGAATACAAGACCCTTGCCGCCGGTTATTACAATCTGATTATTAGATTAGGATAGACCGGCTTTCTTTGAGAAGACAATTGAAATTCGAAAGGTTTGCAAAAATGCGAAATAGTCTGCTAAAAGAATCTATATCTCTATTTTAGGAATATTCGTAATATATAGATCAGTTTTTTGATATACACTGCCTTTTTTAATGCCCCCCTTTTATTTTTTGAACGGGTCAACTCAGAAAATTGAAACTTGGGTCAAATGAATTGATGCATGAATACTATATTTTGGACTAAAATTGACACATTAAAATTTCAAGATGGCGCTTGGGCGCCATCTGGAAAACAAAATTGAATGGAAAGAGAGGTTTTATGGCTCATCATTTTGAAGCTTCTGGCGGATAGTTTACAACTATGAAATATGAAGTCAATATCTTCACCTACTAATAAAGGTTCCGACATTCAATAGTTGGCTGAATACTTCGACGTTTCACTTTACACTTTGAGGAAAAAAGCTGAGATCAGTTCAAAAGATACTCGAAACGGTTTTCTTGAACATCTTAACATAAGAACAGCCTATCTAATATTTCACGTCGAACATTTCCGAACACAATAACGTCGATAATTCTACAAATATTTATCATTCTCTGTCGTATATCCAATATTGAAGCAGGTTGAGTTTCGTACACCTTTTGTTTCGAATAGCCCCATAAAGGAGTTAAAAGGTGCCAAATCTGGCAATCGGGCTGGCCATTCCGAAGGACATCGATGGCCAAACCAACGAGCCCAGGAAAGTATTATCCAAATAGTTTTTCATTTACCTGGAATGGTGTTCTGGTGCTCCATCTTCTTGGAATAATAACATCCATATCGAATTCATTAGGTTTCGCTTCGATGATTTCGGTGATTAGAGGATCAACAGTAGTTTCCAGCATATTCAAATGCAGTTCCCTGGTGAATTTGGTTCAGTTGACCATTTTGGAGATGGTTCACGTGGTAAATATCTACTTGTGAAACCGGAAGCTAAAAGAGAATATAAACAATGATGTTTGTTGTCGTCCTGACAATTTCTTTTTTCAAATCATCTTTCGAACAATTCGTTCAGACCAGTCTCACTACCTACACAGCAGGTTTTGGCTGGTACCTGTCAGAAAACAACTACTTTGGCTAATACCACGAAGGGCATTGAATTATATCCGACCACGTGCCAGTGCAGGTTTCTTCACAGAAGAAAATTCTGTATTTGCTTTTGGTGATACAAATGAAAGAATTGATTTTCAATTATAGGGACGTACACACTTGCGGACCGGTTTCGGGCTATTTGGCCACTCGTCAGTACAAGGCAGTGCCATCATCTACATAAAGTCGATGAATTCCCATATTTAAAAATCGAAAACCTTCACAGCATCAAGCCCCGACCAAAGCTGATGAGAACGACGAAGTTATTGCGCCATCCATGGATAAAATTTTACCAATTACCTTCACTATGATATCATTTCCAAACCAACAATATATCATCAGTTGAATCATCACGGTGAATAAGTAATTTATCATCATAATGAACTTCAAACCTGGATGAACCTGAAAATCATCAACATGTTAAAATATTGCGAACAATATTTGAGGAGCAGACTGTCTAAAAGCATTTTGTCCATTCTTTGAAAATGTATAACCCACAAAAAACTGTTTTTTTGTGTTATAGTCAGTTCAAAATAGCATTCAAATTATTTTTAGATCACAATAACAGAACATAGAATATTGTATGGAAGGACAAGGAATTGTAATGATTTATAAACTAAAATAGTTATTTCTGCAACAAGTTGGAAAAACGTTCTACGCGATTGCTGCAGATCGAGTGTAGCAAGATTTCTTATCAATCTATTTCAATATTTCTTTCGACATTTTCAAATGTTGAAAATTGCCTACTCTACAAAATTTCTCAAGCACCAAGTTAGCTCTCCTCATCTCTTCTCAGTTTGACATCTTTTGCAAGTTTGTATTTTTCGACAGAAAGTCAATATGTGACTGATATGAAAACGATTATGAAAACCGCATAAATAATATATGGGAATAGTATATAGAAATGTACGACGATCAACGCTTATTGAAACAGTGAAACAAGAAGAGAATAAGCTTTACTTGTCTTCAAAAAGAAACAATGAACGAAAATTTTCAACCCCATTGGGTCATCATTCAATATTCAGAAAGGCCAATGGGTGGCAGACACTAAAAATATTTTGAATAATATTTGAAAGTGTTTCTGAGGATACGGAGCGAGTGATAAGATGAAGATGACAGCAAGAATATTGCTTATGATATTATTTGTATTGTGCGTGTGTGTGAGAATTTTTGTTCTGATTTTATATGTATACCCACATACATCATCAACATCTTCGACTTGTCCTATAGCTTATTGCTCGATTGTATGAATAAAGAATTGAATTGATCGACTGACAGACAACGGATATATCGACATTTCACGGTAGATGGCGTCTCAAAAACGCTCCAAATGCTTTCCAAACAGGCGTTGGCTAACTATCCTATTTCTCTCTAATCAATGGGGTAATAGTATATTACTTTATGAGGCGGAGAAGCATGACTCTTCTTGACGCGCCCGATATTACGCGCCGAACGAAGTGAGGCGCGTAATAGAGGGCAAGTCAAGAAAAGTCGCTTCTTTGCCGAATAAAGTATACTATTTTTCCTTCAAACGTAGCAATTTTCAACCACAAATAGTTCAATTCATACGCTATTTTTACTCGAAATTAACTGTGACAACTATCAAAGTCGTCTAGATGTTAGAAATTAAAATAATTAAGTCGTCGGTGGGATTTGCGTCTCCCTGGTTACAGTTGTTTGACAGTTATTTTATGTTATTAAAGACAGCTAATTGTTGTTGCAACCGCAAGCGCAAATTTAGTGCGAAAATGGAAAACCTAAACGAAATTGAGTCCGCGGCTAATGATGCAGTAGCACGTTTGGGGCCCTCCAAGTCCGGAATAAAGTATCGGTTAGCGTACAAGCACTTCCAATAAGAGTGGTGCGATACAAGAGGAGTACGGCAAGTTACCGAAGACGTTTTACTGGCATATTTTAATATAATGGAAAATGAAAATAAATGGAAATCTTCTACAATGTGGTCACGATACTCTATGATAAAATCCGAGTTAGTTATTAGAAAAAATGTGGATATAAGCAAATTTTTAAAGTTACGTGCCTTTCTGAAAAAGACAAGCGAAGGATATACTGCAAAGAAGTCTAAAGTTTTCACTAAAGACAAGTTTGATAAATTTTTGTTTGAAGCGCCAGATAAGTTGTATTTAGGATTAAAGGTAAGAAAAAATATATTGCAAAGCATGTAGTATACTCTACTAAATTATAAAAATATTTCAGATTGTTTTGTTAATTGGGGTTACCGGCGCCTGTCGATGCGACGAATTGGTAAAAATGAAGACTGTGGACATTGAGGATAAAGAAAATGTAATAATTATCAAAATCCCAGACAGTAAAACACGACAAATTAGATATTTTACGATAATTGGTCAAAACTACATTAGACTGTATAAAAAGTATGCATCACTGCTGCCTGAAAATTTCACAGAAAACCGATTTTTTATAAAGTACCAAAATGGAAAGTGTTACCGAAGCGTCATGGGAATACATTCGATCAGCGCAGTAGCCCAAAAAGTAGCTAGTTATTCAAATTTAAACGATGCAAGCGCATACACGGATCACTGTTTACGACGAACTTCAGCAACACTTTCAATTGATGGAGGCGGAAATCTAGAATGCCTCAAACGACATGGGGGTTGGAAATCAAGCACGGTTGCCGAAGGATATATAGAGGATTCAATAAGAAATAAGAACGATAATGCTCAAAAAATTTTAAACCCTCATGATTCGCCAACATCGGGAATGATTGCTGAAAGTTGTGCTCGACCATCAGTATCATCAACAATTACCATTGCGTATCAAGAGTCGAGAACATTTTTGCACGGTTTCAATTTTGAAAATGCTTCATTAATTAATTGTACTTTTAGTATTACTATAAATAAAAATGATGTTCAATTGTTGTTAATGACATTTGTATTGTTGCTTTGTGACATGTTTCATATTGTTGCCATGACAACATTTTTCTCTCCGCCGTAAAGAAATGGGAAAAAAAAACTGCTGCCGGCGGAGACATCAAACTTTGACAGGATCAAGTTAGATAAGTAATGTCATCATTATTTGACGTTTGAAGAAAAATATGTTTTTCTACCCCCATTAGTGGCCGCCATCAATTTACAGTACACCTGTATCGTAAGTGAGCCATTACCATAGAGCTGTCAGGATGGTGGGAGTGGAAATAGTATATTACACACCGAGGTGGGAAGTGATCCATTCCTGTCGTGAGATCAGTTAGGGTGGGTACTTCACGAACTTATTAAGAGTCCGTTAAAATAATCGGTGCTGAGAATGGACACCACATCCTGTCATTTGCTAGAATGAAAGCACAGTCTAAGCATCGATTATTTTAACGGATTTTCAATCAGGCCGTAAAGTACCCGCCCTTAGTTAACCGAGACGCAAAGCGTCGAGGTTAGCTGTGATCTCGAGACAGGAATGAAACTTCCTATCGAGATTTGTATACTATTTTATTTACAACCATCATATTTCGATTAAAATAATAAATCTTTTTTTCGTTCTGAACATATCTAAAATATTACATTTAATGACAAATTACCAAGAACGCGGTTTTCTCAGAATAATCAAGTGGATATATTGTTACCGTGACAACGGAGTATACAATTGTCACCAATATAAATAATAGTCAGATAAAGTCAATAAATGGCAAATAAAGTCTAGAATAGATGAAATGAGGGCGGGAAATGAGAGCAGGAAGTGAGGGCGGGAAATAGAGTTGTGTAATGTGACACTTCCCAACCTTCAATGACGTTTGTAATGACAGCATTATATATATGGTTGAGGAAAAAAGTACAGTACGCATCTCGGAGATGAGCCCAATTACGTGTACTCAGGAATTACCGTACTCGAATAACGCCTCCTGCTCACATTTTGTCGCTCGATCGTAATTGGCACTTATCCCCCTTGTTACGTAATATACTATTTTATGACACGCTTCCTATCAAGTCAGCCAGATTTGTACAGCCAACCAAACCAAAATGTATTTTGTCTCAGAGTGGCTAACTATGTAGACGTAATTTTAAGCGTTTTTTTCAATATATCAAGAAAATAACCGAGAGTACTCTCATTTCTTGTATCCAGTTACCATTTTCAAATATTTTTTCTTTGATTTTTGAGAGAATCGGTGTTTCTATGAATGATCCCATAACAGTGTGGAACAGTTTTTCTCAACCCGATAAAACTATGTTGAATGGACAAAATTCATATAGAAAGACTGACCTTCATTTGATTGACATTACATGTACTAAAAGAAACCCGAAATTAGAAATCACAGCTGCACTTGAAGCATACTGAGCGAGCAGTACTGTAGAAAACACTTTCTCCAAAGTTTCGTGATACCTGAAACGATTGAAAATATTTTATCATGACGGGACGATATACTTTCTATTTGAATACCTTAAGATCTGAATGTGGTGTTTCACATAGCTTTTGAGGCAATCGTTTATATGCTTTGCTCTGCTTTCTAGATTTCCTTCACAGTTAGTCGATCCCGAGATTTTTCTGTTGAGAATTTCGATTTGGGCAGAGCATATTCCCAAGAAACTCCATGCCAATAGATCCATACTGGAACTCTTCACTGCTGCGCTACAGAAGCCTAAAAATGAAATTGAACTGGAACATAAACCAATGCAATCGTTTTTTCTATGCTGTACCATTCAGTTTACACGTGCTATTGTTGTTGACATAATTCAATGACCTAAATAATTTTATTTTGATCACAGTGAATGACACTTTTTCGACATGAAGTTTCAATTCATACAGTGTTTTCCTGGCAACCATAGTGGAGATTGAATGGAAGTGGATGAGCTATGCTGGTTCCAGCGCAAAATCGCGTTTTCTTTCGATTTGAATTCACCCGAAATTTGATTACGAAATTGTGAAAGTTGATTTTAAACGTCTCCTGAAATACAAGTCCATCTATCAGGTTCTTTTTCACACTAACTCCAGGCCACGAAGTTCGTGTGTCAAGACTTTCCCGTTTTTGGAGTGGGAGAGATTTCTGGGAGCTCAGCAGCGGAAATGTTATGTTTTTTTTTGCTGTCTGTAGTTTTTTGTTCGAATCTGTCCACTCTTCGCGTAACGATTTCGATCTAAAAAGTTAGTAGTCTCCCTATAATTTTTTTTTTCTTGGGTAGTTACCCATTCGGCCAGTTAGAACTTAATTGGATCACTATAATTATGAACCTAACGACAACTTATAAATACGTCAGAGGAGGAGCTCCCTATAATTATTTTGTTATAATTATCGGCTTGTTGTATACGTCCCAGAGCTCCCTCGAGGGATTCCACTCTCCACCGCCGGATTTAGACTTTGGCGGCCCATAGGCAGAGCATGTGGTGGAGGCCCTCAAATCGTTTGTGGTTAACTGTTGAAAGGTCAAGTTGAAGAAGAGAGCAACTGAATAAGTTGGCTAACATAAAGTTCATTCAAAAATTATAGATACCTGCAACCTAAATTATTTTTCGTCGTATATTCACATTGATAAATGAATCGATAATATTGTTGAAGTCTGTTTCTCTAAAAACATCACTTTCTGAACTGAGGAAAGTCAAAATATTTAATCTGTCCTCGGTCATTGAACTTCGGAGTTTATTTTTGATGAGATTCAGTTTTGAAAACGATCTTTCGGCAGTACAGTTCGACACCATTAGTGTGAGATAAATTCTCAATATTGTTCGTTTCCGTTAACCAGCTGACGAACGTCAACCCTCAGAAGTCGAAACTTGTGCGAGCAATGGATCAACGAGGCCTTACCTTTTAACGTGCGATTACCCAGCACGGTGGCCCGGCGAGGATTCGAACCCCGGCCTTCCGCTTGATAGGCAGATATGCTAACCACTACACTACCGAGACCGAATATTACCTCAACATTGGGAAAGCACTCTTTAACATTGTTTTCACGCAAAAATTCATACATCCATCTCTCATATCAAATTTCTCCTCTTCTCTTCCGTTGACATTTTTCATACTGAACTATGAATAGTTTGAAATATATGAATTCATTGCCAAGAGTATCTACGTCGTCGCAATAGGTTTTCACCAAGTTTTCGCTGGCAGACAAAATTCATTGATCAGAAATAGTTGTCAAATTTCTCAGAAATCCAAAGCGTGCATTCAGAAGTGAGTAGGCATCCATTCTCTTCTGAAGAGCTGTCATGAGCTGGTCGACAACTGGGATGTAGCTTTGAGTCCTAAATTTGTCCGAGGGTGACACCTGAACTTCCGAAGCTTGCGGGCAATCTAAAGTAGTCAACCGAACGTTTCTTTTTGTTTTTCTCCTTTTCTCTTCTTCGTAGTTTCGGCAATCAACTAGCTCGAATGCCTTTATTTCATGTTGATTGAAACTGCCTCTTTCATTTTCGATGGATGATTCTAATGAATTAAGCAGTGCTGCAGCAGTATTCAAGTCCAATCTGGGATTTTGTAGGCATTCGCTGACTTTATTTATATGTTCCTGAATAGTATCTCAAAAAACTGTATATACGGCTGTTTCTTACTTTGTCATCCTATCATACAGGCCGACAGCTGTTGCTCTCGATTTAGCTGTGTCTTCTTCGTCCTCTATAATTTCTTCGAGGGCATTCATAAAACCTTTATATCCCCGCAAGAGTGCTTTAGTGGCTTCAACTCGACATGACCAGCGAGTAGTTGTCGTTCTTTTCGGCACAAGAATAGGTTGGTCAGTTTTCGTTCCTCTCAAACATCGACTGAGTGTATTTTACCTGTTAGTTGAAGCAGTAAAATATACATACAGTTCTTATAGAGAATCAAAGAAACTTATTGCTGTGATACAACAACTGGTCGCCGATTGTATGACAAGACTGAGCGAATGCCGCTCTATAGCTTCATAAACGCGTTTAACCCGATTTCCAATGAAAAAAGGCCTGCTTTTTCATGGTGAAAATGGAGCGCGCCGTGCGACAAGCCATTTTTGGTTGTTGCTATCGGTTTAGCGCAGCGCGGTAGAATGTGCGAAGACGCTATTTGTGATTATATTTCGTGCTGCTTTGACTCGAAGATTTTTAAATGTTAACTCTTTCCACTCAACGAAAAAAATAAGTTTTTCGTCTTACTATTTGTAACAAAACTCAGTATCTACTGAGCCTTTGTCGATTAAATTTAATTTTTTTTTATGTGGTGGCGGCCCTCTTGTGGTGGCGGCCCATAGGCGATTGCCTATGTTGCCTATGCTTAAATCCGGCACTGCCACTCTCATCAGCATAGCAGATATATCTGGTGGAAAGTGTCTTGATATCAACCCTACAAGTATGTGTTCAGTAAATGGTGTGTGGTGTGAAGTGATGAAAAAGGGACCCCCTTTCATAACGACCCGATTCTATTTTCGATATGAAACTGCCTAGTTTCATCCTGGAAATATTTTTAAAATGAGCTTTGAAAATTTTCAAATGTTTCAAAATTGAATAAATACGCCTAACCCAAGTTTTCGCTTCTTCCACAATTTTTTTCGACATCAAACGAATGTTTATAAAAATCAAATTACGTTCGGTTACGATTGAAATTTTAATTAAACTGAACCGATCTGAGAGCTTGCAATACCATTCGTCTAACAGAGGATTTCAAGCAAGCTTTGATCTTGAGTTAGCTGAAATTGCAAATATGTAGGCACAGAAACCGACATTGATGGAATGTCTGTATGTTGTTGTTAGTTTGCATTATAAATTGGAATGCTCCTACCTTATTGAAATGAAGATATTGGAGTACCTGCTGAAGCTGTATTTGCTTGTCGTTCCGGGGTTCTGAAGCCTCCACTGGTTCTATTCGAAACCGGTGTTCTCTCCATCTCAAATGCTCTAATTTTCACACTTGCCCTTAGCTGGGTAGCCAAGATGTAACGAAGTTATTTGTGCGCCGGGTACTCAGGGTAGGTAAAGTGAGAAAAAAAATAGGCTACAGTGGGAGATGAAGTTTATTTGAATGGTCTACAAAAAATGAACAGTCATGACGAGAGGCCAGAAGTTGGAGTCTATTAAAAATGAACTCACCTACGAATCAGGTAATCACCATTAAAAATGACAAAATTCAGTTAATTAATGGTTCCTCACCACAGGTTATGTATCCGACCCAAGCAAACAATTGATATACCACTTTTTTGTCGAAAATGTACCAAAACCGCTCAGCTCATTCGAAAAGAATATTTCATTTTCGGGCACGGTGAGACATTTGTTAGTTGGAAGGTGGAATATAACTCATTGAGGAGGATGGAATCTATGATTCCATTACACTATGGTTTTTTTGCTGTACAAACAAAAAACTTCCGTCGAAGCTGCCCTTTTATGATTCAGAAATACGTCAGTATGCTTGGGTAGCTTACCACAAAATTGGAAATGGGGTCAAATATCTCGACAGTTTCGGACTTTTGAAACCTCCTCAGGAGTTGATTCAATACTTGAGTAAAAACATCAAAATTTTTTCACGGAATCCCTATGAATCGAATTGTGGCCGCCATCTGTGCTCGGAATTCCTCCATAAAACTCGTACAACAGCATTTCGAACATGGAGGAGGGCAATAGAAGGTTCTATCATTTCAAAAATGTTGATGAGACCAAGGGATAGATCACTAACGTTACGGAATTTCTGACGAAAGTCTTAAAAAAACAAGGGCATCAAAAAAAAAAAAGAAAAAAAAACGACGAAAGTGAGTAGGATGACGATATAACTGGATGCTAACCTCAATAATTTCGAGTGTGAAATATCCAGCAACATATACGCCATAGGTTTCGACCTGAAGACTGCATTGAAAAATTGCTGAGATTCTTTAAGCGATTGCTGAAACTTGGTCAAGTTCACAAATCTCATTCATCTGTGGAAATTGTCGGAGTTTGAACAATTCACCTGGACTGTAATACCACTTACTACCAATATACGAGTTTGCACGTGGAGAAGATCCTGGTTGTCGAGTCTCACACGTTTTATAGCGATTTCCATTCCAGCTATATGATTACACTGAAAATACACTCTGCTCTATTCTATATCATTCAGATAATGACCTGTTTTCGTTACAGACGCCTCGAAAAGAGTCGAATTTGAAAAATATAGTACGGCCATTAGTAAAGAAGAATGCGTAGAGAAAACATCAGAATTTCTGAATGCTGGCATGTACGACACTAGAAACGGCTCCAATAATCCGTTAAAAAAAACAAAGGTACTTTGAGATCAGTTCAATGCATCATAAATGAAAGGGCAAAAGGTAGTTTGGTGGTCATGAACCCTCAACTTTCAAAAGAGTATTCACTGATTAAACTGCACAAGGAGAAATAGCCCATTAGATCGGTAATTTTTTTTGTAACAGCTCCAACGGTGAAATTATCTTAGAAACTATTTACCATCATGAAAAATTATAGTATCTTTCACCCCAAATTCCATCATGTTCCGCAGGAACGAATAGGCAACTGGATAAGTTCTTTGATTTTATCAATTCCATTCACTCTTCCATCAAATTCACCATGGATATGGAAGAAAATAATGCAATCAATTTCCTGGATTTGACTCTAGCAAAAATTGAGGTAAAATATAATTTTTCAATTTTAAGAAAACCTTCACATACAGATATTGGAATTCACAATCCACCCATCCAGTTACTGTGATTTGAATAGTATTTGGAAGAGGTAGGAAGATGCCATTGTTAAATATGTGAAGAAACAAGAAAATATTCATTCTGTGGCAATACTTCACAGATTTCACATCATCCTCAGCGCCAACATTCTGAATTAGGAAAAATTACATACTAGCACTTTAACAACAGTCAATCATCAACCACTAGTTTTTTTAAAAAAACCTCTGTGTATGAATCACAGAGGTAAAAAGTACGCTGTATTCCGATACACCGTATTCCAATATGAAAGTATGGTATGGTGGACAATGCTGAAATTACATCTGACCTATTCTAGATGAAATGTTCATTACCGGCTGCAGCAGCTTGGGATGATGTATTTTTCAATTCGAATTTCAATATGAAACCTTAACGTGAAATAAGACCTGTTCCTATTTATGAATGAATAAATGAAATTTGATATGGGTATTCTTGTTTTAATATATGTGTGAGTTGATTGGATCATCAGTTCTTTGTTAGCAATGTGTGTGTCAAGATCGAATTATATCATTATCATGAAGTAAAAAAAAGAAAATTCGAGCGGATATGGAAACGAAACGTAGCCTTCAAATTGGATGCCAATAATTCCCACCGTAATTAATGAAAGTCATCTGTATGTACTGAGTGACGAAATACTCGTTCATTCCATTGCTCACAAGTGGAGACGTATTTTTGATGACCGTAACTACGGTGACTTGCCAGATTTTAGCGAAATCGAGCCTGCAACAATACCACCCAAGTTTTGCATCGAGTCTGATATGAAAGCAATTTTGGAATAGATTTCTTTCATCACAAGTGTGTCGCTGATACAAATTTTCAAAATGGTCATATATCTATTGAAATTCGAGGTACAGCCTTATGAAGAAAAAGGTGAGATTTAGCGAGGACAACAATCACATTCACTACTTGTATGTATGGCAATTGGCTTACAAACAGTCGAGGAGCATATAGTGGTAGTATTTCGATCGAATGAGTTTTCAAATACGCATTACCGAATCATACCTATCGATTTTAGATAAAATGCGCCAAAAACTCATATTTGTCGCAAGATTTGCACACTTGGACTCTTGAATTTGTTCGAGAATACTCTACGCCCACGATGAAAAGAAAAATCACTTCATAACACTTGAATACCCACTTTTGAAAAATGATATGTTGGTTAAAGCAATTGTTTCATTCACCTACATAGCCGAAATAGCTCAGTGGTAAGAGCGTTAGATTGAAAATCTATAGACCCTTGGTTCGGCTCCAGGTTCCGGCAAATCAGTACCTGATATCTGTATCCCAAATATACATATATTTATTTTTTCAGTACTGGAGTACTTGTGAACGAATTCATCTCATCTGCGGTTAACAATCTAGTTTTTTCAATTGTTCCCAGATGTCCCCATCCGATGAGATCTGATATGTACAATTTTCGACATATCATCTTTGAATTTACCTACAACGATAACTCCCAATTTTTGATTTGTTGTCACTCTTAGATTTAGTTTCGAGTAGTGACACTTTGGCGAAGCTGCGACATGTTTTTACTCTGCATCCTCATACGGCTGAGAGAGGCTACTGCCTTGCAGATTTATGTTCAACACCCTGCAGCCATTTCTCTCTCTCTCTCTGACGACTCAACACTCTGTAGACTCCATGCTCGTCATCTTCATTTCTCTGACAATCAACCCTCTGTATATTCCATAACCGCCATGTTTTTCTCTCTGATGAATGAACATGGTCCCAATGTTATCATTATTTAATGCTGCCTACCTCGTATACCCCCATTATAGCACCGTCATGTTTTTTATATAGGTTATTAAATTTTTTTCGCATTATTATTAGGTACATATTTTTATACCTGTTTATGATTCATCCACTTGAGCGCGATTATCTTTAAAACAGATCTACATCGATAGCCGGCTAGTAAACATCAACTAGAATTAAATACTTGGAACGGAAGTTGGTCTCTTTTCAAAAATATTTTACAGAGTACAAGCTCGAGATGACTTCCTTTAGCAAGAGTTGCAGATGGAATGAATTGAATATGATGGAAACGGTCGCTACATAACTTGCGAACCATCGAGTGACTTCGAGAGCACAAATTTGCAGAATGAAGCTCGATAAGAAGAAACACGCTACTTTGCGCTGGAACCAGCATAGCCCCTTCCCTTATGAAAATTATGATTTTTTCAAATACTCAAATTGTTGTTGCGATAACGACCTAGTATTTAAATGAGAGTATTCACCACTAATATGAATAGATAACATCTACTTCATACTCACACGAATAACTATTCTGGTCTATGTATTGCCTGTGGGAATCATACTTTATTCGGATCGGTAGAGCGGAAGATAGAAAACATTTCAAAAATCACGAAGCGACGATAAAAATTTAAAATTTGATATGAATATATCAAATTACAATCAGCAGTTTTGTTGAATGATAATAATTGTTATTGTTATATTATAAGAAAACTACTCACCTATCAGTTGAAAAGCGTATAGAACCGGTTTGAAATGTCCTACGTCGTAAGAAAATTTCAATGGTAAATCTGTCTTAGTAAAAATCGTTAGCAAGCAGTATGATGAAACAATTGTGAAACAACTGAACTGATACATATTTCCCAGGAATTTTAAGAATGTAATTGTTCTGCTGACAATAATACTCAATTCCTGCGGATAATCGTTGAACTCTTTCAGTTTCAGGAACTTTATCAGTACTTGAATGTCATTATACTTGAATTTGAAATTTGCTAGCTTTATATTAAAAGAGAGCATTATTATCGATAGAGATAGATATTCAGACAAAACTTCATAGTCATCGAGCTGATTGGTGAGCTCCAGCAGAATGCTCAAAATGAACAAATAATCCAAGACCCCTAGAAACTTTTGGAGAATCGAAGGTGTTATTCCTGGCCAATGACCAACGAATATGAGGGTTTTTTTCGGAACACTCAGAGCCTCCATGAAATTATTCATTTTCAACAGTTCTGAAAAAATAAACAAAAACGAACGATAATGTTTTTTGTACAATGCCACATCAAGTCTGAAGTATAAATAAATGAAATAATTCTTTGATGATAAATGTAATTTAAATCGGATGAAATGAAAAATGAGTGAAAATGAGCCTCACGTCAGTTGTCCTGTGTTTTCTGTGGACTTGCCACATTCGACATGTTTCAAATGAAATTTTTATTCTTGAAAATTTGGAAAATGCCCCCAACAAATTATTATGAGGCCTACATGTGATATCCTGCCCGAAACATATCAATAACCTGGTACCAGAAGGATAATAATATGAAAATCGTTTCTCATGTGAGAGTAAGTCTTCTGAATTATATTTTGATACTGCGACATAGATCTATTGTCGGAAGCTAACAAGGATTTGCTCCACTTCAGGTGAAGTTTCAAATACATTCAAAGTTCATATTGAATCAGGAAAAATAGGAGAACTTTGCATCAAGGAAGTCAAATTTCTGGAGATGCATTCAAAGTTTTTCTGGAAATGAACTCATGAAATCGCCGTAGACTGGTATTCATCAAAATTAACAAAATTCAAATTTAGTTTCGTTTGAATCGAGAGAGCAATAAAAGTTCTGAGAAATTAGGAAAATGAAATATGTACATAAGTCCAAGGGACAGTAGATGGATGGATTCTGATTGAGATTGGAATTAATTATCGAAACGTTCTGATACCACTGAACCAGATAACAGTGACACATTTCTTGGACCATTTTCCAGTGGTAAGCATCCGAATGAGACAATACCTGAAGCCTAAACAAATCGTTACCTGCGAAAAATAGTAGGTGCTGTGGGATACTTCATGAAAATTTCAGAATTAGCGTTTGTCGCAACTCATTTTATACTTCTACGCAGTGCGCCCCATGAATTTTAGTTTCACAATGGTACGATTTTAAATTGTAATGAGCAAACATTATGCCTTTTTGATTTCTGTAATTTTTATGATGTTTTCATATGTAACAGAATCAACAGAATGTGACAGAATAAGAAGTCGTCCATCAAAATTATTGCTGTACTCAACAGAAGCAAATTTTCAGTTCGAAATGGAAAATCCCAAAGCGCCTAATTTTGTTGCAGATTTCTTTCATTTGTATCAAATATGTCTTTTTCCAAAGACAGACTAGTATATTGGTCCATGATACCTATTACTGCTGCAGTGGTAGTGGAACCATTGAAACTGGTCTGAAACCGGACTCAATTTAAGATGAAAGACTGTTTCGAAATAATTGGCTCCACAACACATCTTTCGGACTATTGGAAACAGTCGGTGAGGAATACCTACTGATGATATTGAGATATAAATCTTTTTTGAGCGGGCGTTAGTTATAGTTTCATAAACGATATAGCAAGCATTTTTATCTTTATTATTGAGTCAGAGAAAAACATTGCGATGTGTAAATTTCGAAAAATGCTGAAGTTGATGTAGATATTAGCATTAGTCAAAAAATGATTCGTCAAATAATAGCATCACTAAATCAGAGATGAAGCTGAATAATGAACTCTAATAAGCAAGTAGCAACACAATAATAGATCTCTTGGTCGCAGTGAACCAAGGAAAAATATCTGACATGAATTGCACGCATTTTCTATTGAGTCCATTGTTCAAACTCGAGGCCATATTTCAACCTATGAATCTGATATATATATATATATATATATATATATATATATATATAATATATTTGTTCGACAGTTCTGGATAAAATGGAAGTCGAAACGTCGAACAATCGAAGAAAAAAACACACACTTCATCTACAAATTACTCATGCACATTATTCATACAATTTTTCGATGTGATTGGATAAGGTCATATTGCTTTCTATAAAGAACCTCGTATTATAAATATAAACAAACAAATTTTAATGAAGTTAAAATCAAACAGCTTATTACTTCAGGGTAATTCAGTTCACTTAGATTTTTTTTTTGAAAATTTAGAGGAACTCCACTTCTCTCTATATATATTTCGATATTCCTCCAAAAATCGATATACCCATTTCCACATCCAGTTTTAGATAAAACTCCAGATCAATGTAAAGATTCTATACTCACATTTGCGGAAGCAAGTTTTTCTTTTATTTCGTTATGATTGTTGACTGGATACAATCAGAACTCTGACTGTGTCCCTTTCTAATATCAAAGGAGGTGGCATTATAAAAATGGTTCAATGAATTATGCATATATGGAAAATCGATAATAATTGCCTGTATTATTTCCCCCGAATTTAATTTTGCATGAATGAATTATATGACGAATTCCATTGGCTAGCACTAAGAGAAACACATACACAATAACAATTATATCGGAACTTATAAAATAGGCATGTGTACTGGATATAATTAATATGTACCCTGGATTTCTGTGACTGTCTATATTATACACCACAGCTTTCAATTTTGCAATAATGAATAAATGATATGAAGAATTTCATTGGCTGGCACTAAGAGAAACAATTATACCGAAACTGATAGAATAAACATGTGTATTGGAAATAATTGATACTCAGGATGTCTAATAGTTCAGGGTTAGATAGACTCTTGAGTGTTCATTTTTTCATTCGTTAATCAATTTACATGTTCCAGATATAATAAGACATACTCCTATTTATACATGTTTTCGAACAATGCACGTCTTCTGATTTATATATTATTAAATGTCGAAAAGTGCATAAAAATTATTATGTTTACAAAATCAGATTTTCACTTGTACCAAATATTTCATCATTCTAAAAACTCTGAGATTTTGCTCTTAGACGTTATATTTTTGAATGATTTGAAAAATCTGGTAGCAGTGAAGAAGATTTCAAAAAAACTCTTATGCAGCAATAGATGTAACTTGACTTCAAAAGATATTCATCCAGCTGAACAGTTACATATGAAATTGATTCAATATGAATCATTTACCGGTATCCTTGGAAAGTGCCCCATTACTCCAGTCTATGACGGTAAAAAAAGTGTAAACTGTGTATTTATCCCATACAGCACCGATGCGTATGAAAATTTGGATATAGGTTCTACTTACCCTCTATTTCAAAATCTACCCTGTGCCGAGGGTTGCTTTCTCCCTGGGGGTGGACGTCACCCCTTCTTGGGGGTGAAATGATTTTTATTGGAAATGAGTGCGGAGATCAATAGATTGACTAATTCTAAGTACTTTTTGTTCAATTGAGTTTTTTCTGAAAAGCAATACTTTTCGACCTATTCGCGAGTGAATTTGTCGGTTTTCAGGCAAAAAAAACACGTTTTCAGATACTTTTTCGCGAATAACTGGAAAAATATGCATCTGATCGAAAAACCTGCAGAGAGCAAAATTATAGCTTTTGAAAAAACAAAGGCGATCGTTCATTTGTGATGTATGCGAACCCACTACAAACTGAATAAATGCTTGTTGAAAGTTGATCGGTACTTTC
This sequence comes from Zygogramma bicolorata, assembly GCA_032362365.1. Lineage (NCBI taxonomy): Eukaryota > Metazoa > Arthropoda > Insecta > Coleoptera > Chrysomelidae > Zygogramma > Zygogramma bicolorata. The sequence goes on along the minus strand of JAVJAQ010000461.1, from coordinate 9,988 downwards.
AAACGCCAAAATGGAAAGTTTCTACGTACAATACCCAAAAACCAATGCATTGTTCGGGAAAAACTCATAGGACCTTTTTTGAAGTCCTTCAAAAATCCTTAATTTTTGTTATTTATAAAAGTTTCTAGCATCAAAACTGACCGAGGTATGAAGGAAATAATATTGAATCATATTTTTCGTTGAAATAAAATTGTGAATGACTCATCCTCTCTTACCTCCCCTTTGAAAAAAATCGTTGTTACTCCATAATTCACTTCAATCATGTTCTTATAATGAGTTCTGAGTTTTTCATCTATTGAAAGTTCGTAGTTTTGGTAAAAATTGAGATTGAAGAAAAAAATCATATACGTAATTCAGCAAAAAATCACTATTTCTTTTAATGTACATACTCTAATTTCTACAAAAAATTGTTTTTTGTTTTTTCCCATAACTCGCTTAGTCTTTGAGCAATCAAATCCACCAAAAAAGTGTTTTGTAGCTTTTCACAAGAGCTATAAGCTCATCCACATATTTTTTTTTCAGGTCATATCTTTGAGAAGGTTCATGCTGAAAGGGCTCAAAAAAGGTACTTTGCGCGAACCCTCACAATATTTAACTGGCCATATCTTACCCTATTTTCGTCCTACAGAAAAAAATGAAACAACAAAATTCTTGGAGAAGAATAACCTTCAATTTTGTGCATTGGAAAATTTTGCATATGATCGATACTTTTCGAGTTATTGCGAAGAAATGGTGATTTTTCGCTGAATTACGTATATGATTTTTTCTCTTCAATCTCAATTTTTTCCAAAACTGCGTACTTTCAATTGATCAAACACTCATAACTCATTATAAGAACATGAATGAAGTGAATTATGGAGTAACAACGATTTTTTTCAAATGGGGGGAAGAGAGGATGAGTTATTCACAATTTTTTTTCAGCGGAAAAATAGGATTCAACATTATTTCCTTCATATCTCGGTCAGTTTTGATGCTAGAAACTTTTATAAATAACAAAAATTAAGGATTTTTGAAGGACTTCAAAGAAGGTCCAATGAGTTTTTCCCGAACAATGCATTGGTTTTTTGTTATTGTACGTAGAAACTTTCCATTTTGGCGTTTGAAAATACCAATCAACTTTCAACAAGCATTTATTCAGTTTGTAGTGGGTTTGCATACATCACAAATAAACGATCGCCTTTGTTTTTTCAGAAGCTATAATTTTGCTCTCCGCAGGTTTTTCGATTAGATGCATATTTTTCCAGTTATTCGCGAAAAAGAATCTGAAAACGTGTTTTTTTTGCCTGAAAACCGACAATTTCACTCGCGAATAAGTCAAAAAGTATTGCTTTTCATAAAAAACTTCATTGAACAAAAAGTACTTAGAATCAATCAATCACTTGATTTCCACATTTATTTCCAATGAAAAAATTTTCACCCCCAAGAAAGGGTGGCATCCACCCCCAGGGAGAAAGCAACCCTCGGCACAGGGTAGATTTTGAAAATTAGTGTATGTAGATCCTGAATCCAAATTTTCATCCGAATCGGTGCTTATGGCATAAATACACGGGAAAATGGTCATAGACTGGACTACATGCCTCTACAACCTTACGAGACGAAGAGTAAATTTTGTGGATCAAAACAAAATTGATTAATTGAAATGATTGCTACAAATCACAGAGCCTTGAGTTTTGTCATCAAATCACATGGTTTTGAATAACCTGTGTTCAAAAATAAAATCAGTGATATCTCAATGCGTTGTTTGCTAACCAAATGCAGCGAAGAATTCTTAGACTGCTATTACTTAGGAAGAGGTCGCTGTTTGCGAAATTTTTAGCATTGATTTGGTAGGACCACATTTTGAACAGAATACTGAATGAATTTGGGTCATTATCTTCGCATGTGTAGTCTATTTTGGATAATGTATAGAATTTGTCAACTAAATTCTATGCGAGAATCCAGAAACTTGCTCTCATATGTTTAATGAGGGTCTAGTTTTCAGGTGAATGAAAAAAATATTGTGTGTGATCACTGTTGCTCTAGTCGTGTTGTCATACTTGGCCTGAGGGTAAATTCAGGTCTCGGAAAATAAACACTTTTTGCTCTTGTTCCATATAAACTATTTATTTCATTCCATGTATTCCAGAGTCGATAAAAAGGCATCGTGCATGATATTCCTATGAAGCCTTCTTAGTGACGAACGTATTCGGTTGATTTTAATCCTCACGAGTTTTCCCCATTTCCTCATTCTGATCGAGTTCCTACTCCTGAACTTGTACCTCATTTGGTTCTTGCGCAACATGAGCTCTGCTCCTAGTATCAAACCTGAAAATTTAATATTTCTCTACTCATAAGAGGATTTTTTTATATTATTGTGTTGTATTAATGTTGTTGACCGAAAAGATGATATGAAGTATTACATTTTCATTTGAAAAACCAGTGATGATGTTCCTGGGACTCCTAAACAAATGTGTTTGAATAAATTACGAATGTTGAACTATCCGAATGAAACAATCAAAACTCTTTTTCGTGTGAAAATATCTTCATGTATCTATTTGATTTGAAGTAATCTTTTATAGGTTTGGTTGTGTGTAAGAGGCCTCTTGCATACGACCAGGGGTGCTATTCTTGACCCTTCGCAAACGGAGCATTCTATGGCTATGGTCACATTCTAATATTTTAACTGTACAGTGAAAGCTACGAATGGACATTAGAATGTGCGAATACGAACATTCTTTTCCGAAGGGTCAAGAAAGCTATTTCGCCGATCGGCTGTTTCAGCGGACATGTGCAGGAGGCCTAACATCAAGCTGAAAACACTGGCAGTCGACATTCGTTTCGATGGCCAAATTGCTATTGTACTCAGTATCTCCTGAAGATTTTAATTTGGTTACCAAAACGCACTTGAAGTGCAAATGTTTTCAGTTCAGAGTGATTATGTCTGATTATTAATGATTTCCGATGAAATAGAGGTTACTTGAATTCTCTAAAATTTCAAAATAAAATTAATTACCTGAAAACGCGTTTCCAAAACACAGTAAATAAAAAGATCCTTGTAGCATTTTCAAACTGATGGGTTTCAATTTATCAGATTCTTCGTTAGCTTTGGTATGCCTATGGGTTTCTTTGCTGGTTTCTTTCTGTACATTTTCCGCTATTTCTGAGGATATTTCGTTCTGCTTGCCAAGTTTCTCGTATTCATTTTCGGTCATTTTCGTTATTATTCCAGCTTCGAATATTGCCATCAATCTGAAAAATATATTTCCGATACCAAGATGTAATAATTGAGAATTTTTGAATTTCAGGTGAAGACTCCAAGGTCGTATGAGCAGATGATGAATTAATTCTGACGAGAAATAAAAAGAATTATGAAGATCAGTTGAAATTAGGTGGAATGTAAAACATACTCCGAGAAATCATCAAGATGCATCTAAATTCTCTGAGATTTTTCATTTCATTCACCTTATCGGCTACTTTTTTGTTTTTAACTGTGGGGGAAGCTAGAAAACTTTCACTGAGTCGATCAATAAGAATTGGTTTTTCGTCAACCAACATAACATATTCACTTCGTATCGTGCATTTAGAGCAGGATTCACGGGCGTAGCCAGGAGGAGGGTTCTAGGGATTTAACCCCCCCCCCGAAAAGTTAAGATTAACATTCATAAAATTAAAACAAAGACGGACTATATTCAATATTTGCAAATATTGGTTACCATACCTGTTTCCACTACTACCCCAGAAAGGACTTTTTCAAGCCTAAGAAGACTTGAAAACTACTTGAGGAACACAACGATTGAAAACAGACTGAACGGCTTGGCTCTCATGAACATACACTATATGATAGGAATTGACGCAAGTCAAGTAGTGGTTATATTTAAAAAGAAAAATAGAAGATAAATTCTGTAATGCGTTTATGAGAGAACGTTATTTTTTTATAGTCTATAGAGAACTTCATTAGGTATATAGTCTAATAGATTGAGGGCAAATTTTCTGGACTTTTCGCTTTCTTGATTTCGATCAATTTCAACTGAAGAAATGCCTTCGAGAGTTTGCCAGCAGAGGTGCACCTTACGTGATTTCAATTCAATCTGAGATGCCATTTTATCCGTCTGCTCGACGGCCATTCGATTATTTATAGATTTATAGGTTATGTTTATTTCATGGTCTCATGTTTTGCATGCAATTTCTTGCTTTCCCGCAAAATGCTAGAAATTATGTAGTCATCACATTCTGACTGATTATTAGGTATCTTTTTGCTTTCAATATGATGAAAAATAAATCGAAAACTCAGTGATTGTGATGTAATTTTGAACCTTCTGAAACAATAGTTGTGAGTGAAACTGGAGAGTATTGATATCTTATCTTTCTACTTTCTGAGGAACCGAAGATAGGTGAGTACTTTTTTGAAAAAATGCAATTTTAATGTGATTACGAGCCGATGATATGAGGGATAAATAACACCTACACGTTACACGAGCGTTTTATTTTGAGCTTTGTAAATCGGTTTATAATAAATCTAACTATATATCACTATAAAATCAAACAAATACAAGAACAGCAACGATAAACACTTAAAACGAATATAAATGAGAAAAACGTGAAAAGAAACAACAACTAGGTACAACATTTTGAATATTAAAGGAACTTTCAAATGCATTCGAATTCGATTCGAACTCTCAAACATTTTAAAAAAATTAATAGCTTTTCATTAGACGAACTTGACCTTACGTATTTTGTATATTGATAATTTTATTGGTGAATGAAAGATCCCTCAAGAGTTTATCCAATGAGCCCGCCGGCATCGAAAATCACTCGTGAGCTGCCGTCTCAATGAATATGTACCTTTAGAAAATCGCATTTGTATCACCACCTCAACACTACCTACCGTCAAAAAATGTAAGTTTACTCTTCGATTTCTCAGGTCGAGAGGAATTGGCTAAACAAAAGCATATCGGTCAACGCGCTAGGGTTTTTATTCATCTTGACTGTATCACTGCTCAGAAAAAGTTTTCCTCAATTCTCAATTTTCTTGTGAATACAGGGGTTATTTTATGTACTTTTGGTCTTTTTATTTTCTTGAACCCCCCCCCGATACCAAAATCTGACTACGCCCGTGGCAGGAGTAATGACATATTTTTCTATTTCATTTTCTATCTAGGAATAGGAAATACATGCAGATAATATAAATAGTAATCTGTTTTTTTTTTCAAATGTGGCACTTTGCAGAATCGACACAAACGTCAGAACACCTTACTCTTGATAATCTCTAGTGTGGATTATTTTATATCACTCATTGCCGTGTGCACCGACGCGACGGTTCGGCTTATTCAGTTAGTAAGTATTCCAAGATTGATTTTTTTTCTCGGATTGAAATATATAAGTAACTCGTGGATTCACTTGACAACGTTGTAGAATTCTTTTTTTTGCCAAAACCAGGGTGTTTCAGTTTCAGCAGAATCGCTGCTGTCCCTCTGACAGTCTGACGTTTCATTTCGATCATTTGGCTTCTCGTGTGTCATTTGAAATTCGAAAAAGTAACAGAAGCACCTATAGATAGTAAAAAAAAGGATGAGATCAACAAAATTCACGCCTAGTTGAAAGATATAGGTTTGTTTGTATCACCTAGTTTTCAATACATCTTCAGACTAATCCAAAGTCCAATCGCGGCGCTTTCCCTTCGTTCGGAAGAAGACATATTCTCCTTCTTTAGAGTACAATAATACGATCGGAATCACACACTTTTTCATTTTTCAGATGCCAGGTACATAATATCATTTCACCTCACCTTTTACCCCTTTCCAATGTAAAGAGAAATACTCCCCGATACAATATGTAGGTTATATCGTGATGCGCGTTCTGTTTTTTATTATAACCTTCAGTTCTTCTACTGATTTTTTTCTCGAGTTCCCAAAGTGATGAAGAAGGTGAAATGATGTATAGGTACCTATATTTTTTTCATGCAGAGAAGAAAGCCTTCGTCCAAACTTGAAGGGCCATAACTTGGGAAGGAATGAAGAGCGCCTCGTTCTGACTTCGACTTCCTCTTTGGTGACTCACGTGAGTTGGTCCGATGATTGTTTCAGAACTGGGTGAAGTAGTATGAACAAACTCTCACCATAATTGATTGATGGGAGAAATATTGTTGTTGATAAAAAAACAACACTTTCAACAATACAATATTTGAAATACCATATTTGAAATTATAGGTCTTCTTCCAATAATGAGAGTAAGTCCAACTCAGTTCAAAATAGTTTGATCTTTGATGGACTTTATTCGGAGATTCAAAGCAATGAATTCCGCACAATATCGTAATCATCTTTTGAAAAGTCGTCAACATAAATCTTCTAATAGAAACTTCATCTTAACAGGAAGCTTCAATGACAGTGAGGTTGCAGTGTTCTCATTAATTTTGAATCTATTTGACGGATTAATATTTTAGTTGCTACTAGATTCAAAAGCGGTGCACTATTAAAACAGATTTTGATTGGGATCAAAGTTCAATCCCGAATTGAATTATTCGGCTATAAGTTACAAAAAGTACAACAAAATCATTCACTTATACTTGGGATACTCATTCCTCTTTCAAGTATCAAAATAGCTATATAATATGGATCTCACAATCTCAAGAAAACCTCGAACTTCAATATACTAATGATGTATCACTACCATCACAAATTTTAAACTGATGAAGGGCTTTATGATAAATTGTTAGAAGTTTCCGAGCTTCTGAGCCGTGGTCCGCAGGTTTTTGGGCCTGTGGACCACGGCTCAGAAGCCCGGAAATTTCAAACAATTCATCAGTTGCCGGCCGTGATAGTTGGCACCTCCTCTCTTGTGACTACGTACAGACCTCAGGGCTCAGTTTACTTCAAAAATAGAAAATAATTTTTATACATTTCACCCTGAAAAGACCTGATGGTTGAATACGAAACACTCGACATTTTTGTTAACTGTACCTGGCCGTAAGAAAATTTTGTTTCCTTACTATAGCTAGGATGCATATTATTGGATGAAGCACATCTACGATCTCACTCGATCATCGACAAAACAAAAAATAATAATTGATAGATTGTTCTGAAAAATTGTTCTAAAATTGTTCGTTTTCGTTAACCAGCTGACGAACGTCAACTTTTAACGTGCGATTACCCAGCACGGTGGCCCGGCGAGGATTCGAACCCCGGCCTTCCGCTTGATAGGCAGATATGCTAACCACTACACTACCGAGACCACTGATATATATAGATAGATAGATAGATAGATATATTAGGTTATATTACAAAAGGCCGGAAAGGTGAATCTTTGTCAGTTGAATTTTGCGAATATCGTGTTCTGTGGCCACAGAGAACACTAACTCATGAATATCGTACCTGAGTAACAATCGGGTCTATGGAATTGCACCAGATCAATAATTTATAAGGCATACTTTTCAGAAGTGGACAGTATGTGGCGGTTTATCACTCTCGATGAAAGGCAGAGACATGTTCAGCCGGGGACAGATTCGAAATACCAGGTGAGAAGAGCGGATCATACATGCAAGCAGCTCTGCTCGTATGACAAGCCAACCGACAAGGAAAAAAAAATCGTTCAGAAAAAAATCAAAACACGTCATTGCACATGGCATGGTACATGGCAAGTATGAAACGCCTTCGAATACACAAGCATATGAAATCATTGATCTTATCGCTATTAATGTGTGATTCATTTACTCACATCCTATTCACTTCCTCAATAAAAGGACAACCCAGTTGTAGAGCAATTGCAGAATAAGCTGTATTCAACTTCTCGCTAAGGTGAAAATAACCAGGACCTGAAAAAAGGCAATGATATAAATCTGAATTAATTCTTCCCTACACACGAATACTCAAGATATCATCTGGAAAACTGAAGAACGAAATGAATATATTTTTCAAGTGAAAGAACTGAAGTAACGACAGAAAATATAACCCACCCATTATGTACATCGGACCTTGGGTGAGATCCAGTTGTTCTGATTTTTTTTAGTGTTATGATATTGGCCCAATAAATTATCCAAGTTTTCAGTCACGAGTGCCAAACGCAACATCTTCATGTATAAAACAAAATTAAAATCTCCTACCCCTTTTGAATTACGGCCATTTTGATCTAGAACGACTAGATTACAAAAAAAAAACGGTACATTATCGAAGTAGCATAATTGAGTGCGTATCACTACGTCGAATTCCCATTACGCCGAATTCCCACTACGTCGAATTCCCATTACGTCGAATGGGATCCAGCTTCGATAACGATCGTGTTTTGGTGACGTAAGTGGTGGGGATGCTTTTCGACGTAGTGGGAATTCGGCGTAATGGGAATTCGACATAGTGGGAATTCGACGTAATGGGAATTCGACGTAGTGACACGTCCCGGCCTAATTGACTTCAAGAAATATAGCATTCCGAAATCGGAAATATTCATAATTCCTCTATTGTCACTTTGGAATTGAATTTCGATCCTACATTGTTTTGAAAAAATTGTCCCTCTCCCTTTAATATTCCAATATACTCTGAAATTGATTGAGAATGGCCTGAAATAAATATGCACTGCTCTTTTCTGAGCATCTGGTGAGGAAGGACATCATAAAAAAATAAGAATGGAAATAATTTTTGCAATTCCATCAGAACCAGATCAACGACCCGTCTGTTCTGGAAATCCCGACACAATGGGTCGTATGAATAAAATTCAGCATGAATCGAAAACACAAATAAGTTCTTTGAAAAAATCAGTACAAGCATTTCCTAAACTCTGTTCACCCATTATGGTGTTTCCACTCCTGCTACACATGATATATCACTTGAAATTTCTCAACACCAGTCCTTCGAGGTCGAAAACGTTTATACTGAAACTAAGACACCACTTTCTACGTTTGAACAGTGTAATGTCATTTACAAGATTCCGTGTTTTGTATGTGAGAAAGTTTACATTGGGTAAATTAGTAGAAACTTGACAGCACGCATCACATCCCACAAGAGTGATTGCAACTTTGAAAAAATAGATGTGCTCTGGCGGAACAACCATTAATACAAATCATAAAATTAATTTTGGCAACCCATCAATTTAAGCAGTTGAAGACAACTATATTAAAAGAATTTTTTCGTAGGTGGTTTATAATAAACAACATAATAGTATGAATGAGAGATCTGATATAGCCAACCTCAGTATTATTTACAATTATATCCTGAATTTTGAATATCAAATATAATCCTTTTTTTCAACTTCAAATCAATTTTTCATAATATGCATTTAACCAACATTCAATAAATTTCAATATTTCAATTTTGAGAAAGGAACACATCCTCTGGTGTGGACATGGAGCAGTTGAATTTTGACAGGTAACTAGATGTTGTCAACCTTCTTTTGGTTCTATGTGTCCTGTTTTTCCTGCGATTCTGGGCTCTGTACTCGCACTGGATCGTGTGCTTCGTTCACTGCACTAGTGGTTGTTAACCTTAAAGTTTACAGAAAATAAATTGTTAATCATTTGCAGATGTAGAAATTCGTGCATTTTAAATTTTGATAGATAAATGAATCCATTTATTCTTGATGATATTTTCGAAATGTATCCAGCACCTGTAAATGTCTGTGATAAGATGTGTTTCTGTTTTTGATGAACAAGGATTTTCTTTACTACTTTTTCACTTATCCTCATTGGTAAGTTTTATTTCTTAACATATTTCAGTGTTACTTGCAACACCTACAATTGTTTTCAGATGTCTTGAAAAAAAATATTTTCGAAAGCTCGACAATTTAATAAAGAGTTTTACTATATCAGGCCAGCTCATTTTGTTACTGCAGCCCCAAGGTCAATTTTAATTTCATGAACTTGATTAGATCCCGAAATCGATAGGTCACGTCGCACCGCGGAGTATGCTTGTACCAGAAGTAAACTGTTGACTGACACGTCACTCTAAGTAGCGGTCATTGCTGGAACTGAAGTAAATCCCGCAAACTCGTATTTGAAATTGATATTTGCGGTGCAAACAAATACCTA
>JAVJAQ010000459.1:0-132788 GCA_032362365.1 Zygogramma bicolorata | reverse complement strand
CCACTTTGTGTTCACATTACCTTACCGTAATTATCTTGCTTATAGTAATACGACTTTAATAAGCACATTGTATCTTTATCGTATCTGGCACCTACAGTGCGTATCTTGGAGTACTTCATCATGCGAAATCTCTGATTCCCTGATTCTTTGTATCCATACCTTGCAATAGTTAACACTATGAGTTTTTTTTGAGGTTTGGCTTCATCGATTTGGTGACAGGTCAGAGTGAAGTTGTTGTCTAGCTCTTGGTTTTATGTTAGGAATGAACCTCAGTATTGGATGGTAATAGGTTTGGGAAATCGACCACGACGCGAGGTCCTTCTCAAAAATGCTGCGACAAGTTGCCAACATCATTAGTGACAAAAACACAATGGATCGATGATGCTAGATCTCTTCAATTTTTCTCTCCTAAAATGTTATTTGTTTGGAAATGTCCTGAGCTGTTTTATATTTTTGCTGAGTTGAATTGTATCATTTTCATTAACGTCAACTTTCACTCTCGGTACTATACCAAAATATGTCTGTGAACTTTTGCAAAACGGTTATGAGACTGATATGTTTTCAGCTCGAGTTGTCGTGCAAATGTGACAAACCTGAGGTGATCTGTCATCATGCTTATTAAGCCTCATGGTTTGTAATGTAAACAGTATTTGTCTGACATCATCTTCTTAAATTAACAGAACTAGGGTGACTTTATATTATGGTTAGTGATAGGCTTGAATCGCATTCTTGATTTGGTGCACATCTCAAAGATGTGACTTAGTGAGATTTCATAAGTTTGTGGCTAAGCTTGGAGAGCACGTCTTCAGTAAAAATCAGATGAAGTGACCTACTGAAACCTTCTTTGGTAATGTAATTGACTACTGTGCATCCAGTTCTCATATATATATATATATATATATATATATATATATATATATATATATATATATATATATATATATATATATATATATATATATATATATATATATATATATATATATATATATATATATATATATATATATTGTTATAAGATTTTTATTATCGCCCCTTGTTGGGCTGTCAATTGTAATAAATTTTGTTTGTAAAAGTAAAGTTCTCAGGGTTTTATACAAATAGTAGATCTCAGGGTTTGTTTTTGTAGATATTGTTAGACTCTTTTCGAAGTGTATACCTTACCTTCCCAAGGTCTTGCATTTCTTTGTTATCCCGGGGGCATTCATTCAGGAAGGACTTCTAAGATGTTGTCAAGTAGATCGTAAATCATAAGTAAAACTCATTGAAGGGATACACGAGAGAGAATTTCAACAAATTTTAATGAAATAGGCATGAAATTATCAATAAACATATGACCATGTCGATTGGAATGATGAAATGTAATATCCGAACACACTAACCTAAATAATCGTAATGTTTACAATGAATACATACATTACAGAACTTGAGTCTGTATCATAGTTCTGTGGTTATGACATTTACAGGATTGCGTTTGATTCTACGCTAGTTTAACCTATGAAAATTCTTAACTTACGGAATACTTTGAATGTCACTTGTCGTTGACGTCACGGTACGTCATACTTCAGTTTGTGAAAGAATGTCAACACACTCTAGATTTGTTTACTAAATTAAAATTGTCCAACTTGAATAAAATAGCGATGGAAAATAAGTCTATGAGCTCAGGGAATGAATATATGTGCACAGGGGATATATGCGTTGCAACGATATAGTTAAAAGTGTTTACCAGCTGGGTTTTTATCGCTGCTTCGACTGGTTCTGATTTTACAAGCCTTCACGGCCCGCAGAGAATCTCGATGATGTCGTGATGGAGGTCTGCTTTCTGGAACTGGCTGAGGAATTTTCCCTGGAACGTTTTGGTTGGGGAAAATTGTCACAAATTCACTCACGGTGGATCACTATACGGATACAAAGCACTTGGGACTTTACTAGTCTTTTCAAGGTATGAATATCTTTAAATAACTATCAGAGAAAATTTGTGCGTGCTCATGCTTTGGGGCTTGGATTCTGAGTCCTTGTTGACAAATCAACAATTGAATGTGTCGTTTCCTTTGCAACAATACTTCATTCTACTCATTTTCAATGTTTGTTACTTATTTCTAAAGCTATTCTACTATTTACACACACTTAAATACTATTAAACGAAAGCTTATTCATTCTAAATCTGTTCACTTATCATCTTTTAATCATTCCTTTTAGTTTTCATGGTTTATTTCAAGGAAGCATCAGTTGGTGTCACTAAAAAGTTGAATCATAATCTCTATGACATAATTTTGTTGATATTGATATCTTACAAAATAAATCCATTTTATTTTTGAAAAAGTATTCAGGAGATTCTCTATATTTTTATGAAGGGTTTGACTAACTTTCCATTTACTTGTTTATTATCTATTATTTGCAATTAATGTTCAGAGTTTACTATTTTGGCAGTGACAGTTGTTATGTCAATTGATGGTTTCTCAAACTATTTACCATGTACAGGGCTTCCAAAAGTTTCCTCTGGATAAATTCACCCGATGTACACAAAGATTGATGCTTTTCATTTGGGTATCTTTGATATCATAACAATATATATATATATATATATATATATATATATAATAAACGGCTATTTCGAGGAATCAGTATATATCGGTATAACAATATACCGGTATAAAAAATCAAATGATCCGCATATTTCCTGTATGGCTCCAAAACAAATTGGAGAGTATTGAGTGGTGCCAGAATAACATTTTGCTGCTTATGAACTTGAAAATTCTCATATTGAATTGACCTTGTAGGGATTTTTACAGTAACTCATATACCTAACAGTTTCAGTTTTCAGTGCAAGTTGATATTGCAATTCCAAGCTCAGTTCACTTATTCTTTAGTATTTCTGAGTTGAAATCAGAAATAAACTGGAGCGGTGTTGAACATATAACAAATGTGAGGAGGACGTCAAACTCACAACCTATATAATGAATATAGTAGTAGTCACTTTGCATGATCTCGCTACGCCAGTCCCACACAAATTTAACTAAATTACTCTTGTTACACAAAATGAAACTTCTTTCGAGAAGGTATATAATGTACATGAAAATTAAAACAGTCGATTTCCAAGGCCAGGCGTGCACATACGATTTTCTGTCGTGTGGTTAAATTCAGTGCAGAGAATGAAGGTTTTGAGTAGAAATGCAACGCGCGTTCGACCAAAAGCAATTTGCGTTGTTCGGCAACTGCGTTTCATTTATCGCCCGACTGTGGCCATGGCAGGGTTTTGATAATTTCTACCGGAGATACCAGTCTCAAAATCGAAATAATGATCTAATGATTTATCTTTCTCTCTCTCTCTCTCTATATATATATATATATATATATATATATATATATATATATATATATATATATATATATATCTATATATATAAAGATAGATCATTATTTCGATTTCAGATACATTTGTGGATTCGATTTTCGATAACACTCTGAGATTTCTTGTCATTATTTCTGCAAACGCAGTTGTTAGTTGACGTGGTGAAATGTCACCACTGACGGAAAACTATGGCAGCATTTCCTTATAGTGTTACACCCTAGGTGGTTCCACTTATGTGTCGCTTGCCGTAAAGGCACGATTCATTTTCATTTTGAATTCATTCTCAAGAACTGTGAGTTCCATTTTGAATTCGAAACGTCGAACAAATCAGAAGATACCTAACGGATAAAAAACCCAGAAAAATTAATCTTGCATATCGAAGATCCGTGAAAACATCAATTTCTACATAATACCTGGATGGGCAGGATACAACCTCAGAGAGCAGTTGATGATATAATCATCAATAATATCGGGCCTAGTCGGATAATAACTGAGGAAAATCATTATAAATACCAGTTTCCATGGAGAACAGACAATTGAAGTCTTCGCTTACTCTTGCTTGGTTACTTCGTGAGGGGAGTGATTGACCAGGACGGTATAGACAGATCTTCGTCTCACAGTTCTTGAGAATGAATTCAAAATGGAATTCGAAACGTCGAACAAATCAGAAGATACCTAACGGATCAAAAACCCAGAAAAATTCATCTTGCATATCGAAGATCCGTGAAAACATCAATTTCTACATAATACCTGGATGGGCAGGATACAACCTTAGAGAGCAGTTGATGATATAATCATCAATAATATCGGACCTAGTCGGATAATAACTGAGGAAAATCGTTATAAATACCAGTTTCCATGGAGAACAGACAATTGAAGTCTTTGCTTACTCTTGCTTGGTTACTTCGTAAGAGGAGTGATTGACCAGGACGGTATGGACAGATATATATATATATATATATATATATATATATATATATATATAAAAACTCGTGTTAGTTACTCTATTCATAACTCATTAGAACCAGGAGATAAACATATTTTTTATTCTGTTTAAGTGGGTTTTCGGAATCTCCACCCCTAAAGAGGTGAAAATCGGGCGCAAAATTTCTATGGGACAATGTGATACCTTGGTCCAATTTACTCGAAATTTTGCATGAACATTTTTTGGAGAATTAATGGTAGACGTGCTTCGTATTTTATTCTAATTAATCGCCTAACGGGGTAGAAAAGGGGTAGAAAGTTATTTTAGGGGATATAATAACGCACACCCTAATCCGATGAGTTTGTATGTCACAACGTGATTCCTAGGTCCAGTTTACTCAAATTTTACAAAAACATCCTGTCATATAATAGATGGAAAACGTGTTTCGCATTTTATTGAAATTATTGGCCTAAAGGGGTGGAATATGGGTAAAAACTTGTTTTTGGGGTGAATCAACGCACATCCTGCCTAAACCGCTGATTTTAAAGATCTTAAACACGGAAGGGTTTTTCGGAATTCCACCCCAAAATTTGTAAGGGACAACGTGATTCCTAAGTCAAATCTACTTCAAATTTCATAAAAACAATATGTCAAAAATGGATGGTAGACGTGTTTCTTTCACAGTTTCCTGTACGATTTCCACTGACAATGGGTTTACAAAACCGGGAGACGTGTTTTGCCTATACAATAGCTTCAATGGCTGTTTGGGAGGTCAAAAATATTATGCTACCGTTAACGGCTAAACAATTTTCTGTGAAATACATTTCAATTGATAATTTGGGAGAAATCTCAACACAATGTAAATAAGATATAATATTTTGGATTGATAATTTTCATATTCGAATAACGCACTCAACGACAAATCCAAAGTTTATTCGACATTTGACGTCGTACTTGTCAATATAAAGTTTAAGTATAATCTGGGAAGAAGGATGTTGTAAAATAATCTCAATTACCCAACAGAATTATAAATTGAAATAGGGGATGCGTCAAATGAAGTTTCTAGTGATAAAGTAAATTCAATTCTTTCTGCAATAACTCTCTTTTGTCTATGGTAAGAAATAGTATATTATGCAACGATCATGTAATGATGTTTATCAATACACGAGCATTAATCGGGATACGAAACGAGCTGAAGGTGAGGTTCGTATGGTTGATGCGAGTGTAATCATAACTATTGCATGAGCCTTGCATACGCTATTTTATCTACACCCGATAAATAGTGAAGAACTACAAATATTATATTCATATTTGTATTGCACACAAAAGGAAGAAAAGAGGAGTACTCCAGGCTGAATTCAAACCCTTGTCACCCTTACGCGTCTGTCCATTTCTGACGCCTTAGACCACTCGGCCACGAAGACACAATGATTTGTTAGAAAATAAAAGGATATATTATGCAACTGTCGAATGAAAAATATATTTTTTTTTGCTGACTCCAACATGTGTAGAAGAGCCGAGTAACCCTTCTATATCGCTGGTATCAGACATTTTGGATATGATTATCGAAGTTTGGCTATACTCTTCAAAAATTCAATACCTATGCTTTTTGACTTGCCAAATGCAAAGCATGCACATCGTGCTTGATTGAATAATAATGGGTTTCTATTGGTTGAAAATTTGTATCGTAATGAAAAATCTGTATCTTAATAGATTTTATGTACACCCGTACTCTAATAATACACTTATATGCCCACAACCCGTTTTATAATGGTTGTATTCGGGTTCACAACAAAAACAGTTCAGGAACGGTTCGAAATAGTTGGACTGTTGAGGCGTGAAGGGTTTGTCGAGAATATATCTATAATAATTGGGTTGGTGACTATCTTGAACTGTCCTGGATGAGTATTTATTGTGAACCCGAATACGGCTAATATGAAATCCATTACGATACAGATTTTCATTATCATTTTCAACCAATAGAAACCTATTATTTTTCAATCAAGCATGATGTGCAAGCTTTGCATTCTGACGTTTGTCAAGTCAAAATCAGTAGGTGATGAATTTTCGAAGAATTTTCTCAATTTTCGATAATCGAATGAAAATGTCTTATAGCAGTGATATAGAAGAATTACCAGCGACTCCTACACAGATGTCTTAGACAAGAAAAAAATACAATCGAAACAAATGCAATGAGCTCTCATGGCCGAGTGGTCAATGGCAAGGGCAGTCAACAGGAACGTCCGAGTTCAAATCCTGAACTCGGCAGAGATTCTTTACATTTTTTTTTTCATTTCTCATTGTTGTATTTTCCGTGGTTATACCATTAATTATAATCTTGTGGAATTCTTCAATGAAATACGATTGATTACCTACTATTATTGTGTTCAATATAAATACCTAATAATATAATATTTTTAGTTCTTCATTATTTATTGGGTGTAGATAAAACTCTCATGTAATAGTTATTAATACACTCGCATAAACCATAAAACTCACCTTCGGCTCGTTTCGTTTCCCGGTTTATGCTCATGTATTAATAACCATTACACGATCGTTGCATGATATACTATTATTATAAAACGGGTTTATGGGTATGTAAGTGTATTATTAGAGTACGGGTGTAGATAAACCTAATTTTCAATTCCATTTTGAAGCTTCATTGGCTTTCTTACAATATTTCAGTCAAACAAACTGACAAACAGAAATCTGTACCTACTCCACCGTCAGAGGAGGAAACTTTCCCATGCATTGTCGAGTGAATAGAAAGTATCGCCATTATAGTGTAGATGGCGTAACGAACGCGCTCAAATAGCTTTCCTTCAATATTCCAGCACAAAAGATAGAACACTTAATTACTTCATACTGAATACACAAGCGAACAAAAGCACTTCGAATCCTTTTCAAATGAATCAGCGGTTGGTCTGACGCCATATTGCCAGTAGTCTTACCCCCACCATGTCCAGTGTCGTAATTATTCTTTGGTATCACAAAGCTTAATATTCTTTTTAATTACAGAATTGAGTTCCGAGGTGGCGTCAGAACAGTTGGGAGTTAATCCACTGATTCTTGACAAAAAATATGGAAAACTCTTCAATGGTGGTATTGGTGGGATTGGGATCAATTTAATTAAAGAAAAACTATTGTTTCCTTGCCAACGTTTCGAATTTTAATAAATTCATCATCAGGGCTCTATAACAATGAGTTGCGTGTTGAAGTGGTATGATATAAATAAAATAAGAGAATGCCAACAAACTATTGGAACATTTTCAGGGGTTCAAAATGTTGATTAATGAAAAAAAAATTAAGTAAGTATTTAAAAAAAATTTTTTTTCATTAATCAACGTTTTGAACCCCTGAAAATGTTCCAATAGTTTGTTGGCATTCTCTTATTTTATTTATATCATACCACTTTAACACGCAACTCATTGTTATAGAGCCCTGATGATGAATTCATTAAAATTCGAAAAGTTGGCAAGGAAACAATAGCTTTTCTTTAATTAAATCGATCCCAATCCCACCAATACCACCATTGAAGAATATGGAAAACATTTCATAACGTGCTCCATCATCTAACAAGTTGGTGCATCAGGGAAAAAGAAAAGGAACAGACTGTAAAATGTCATACTTCCTCTCGGTCATTCCCGAGCAGCTTCTCGCAAAAAATGAAGTCAATTTACAGATAAGCTATAATTTCATGGGCAGCAACTGCTGTCCGAGCAGCAACTCTTTCGCTGCTGCAGCTAAATTCTAGATGCTAAAGCGTACAAACCTTACGGCAAGTTGTCATCTAATGTTATTAACAGATTGGGCTATTTTTTTCTGATTGTGACTTGTTTACAGTTTCCTTGTTTTTCTCTATTGAAGATATGTTTTTTGTAGTGCTCCCAAAATTAATGTTGAATGATGGTGGCCATAATCGTTACACGAGGTTAACCCCGTGAGGTCAAATGTCTTGAAAGTTTGTTTCAATCATGAAATCCTATTTTGCTTTATATTCTTGTCATGTAATGTGTCTAAAATTATTATGTCAGCTATATTTCATGACATGGCATGAACTCGCCTATTGCTTGTTCATGATGTCCTATCTATTAGTCGATTTCTCATTAATGAACACTCACCTACCTTACAGAGTCTCTTTGTTAATGGTCTCATAACGAAGAGTTGATGCAATCGGCTGTAAGAGTCTTTGCCGATAGCCACATTTGCAAATTATGCTTGTTCTATAAATTTATTTCAATTTGTCATTTATATCAATGGACCAATTCACAAATGAGGACAAAATAGTTGATCAGTTTTTTTTGTTTGAATAAGACAATGAAAATAAATGCCAATGTGACATGTATTTTTTCCACAAAATAGCTACTTTTGAGAATAATCATGAAAAACCTTAAATTCCAGCAGATCGTCATCAAATATACAAAAGTTGTGACTAGTGACAGAAAATGAAGCTTCCATACAAAATACCATTTTCAAGAGCAGCAAAATTCTTATTGCTGGAGCAGGCATACATTTGAAAATGAGGGACAATAGATTGAAAGCCGATCCTGCCTCTTAAAATCTATCACCTTTTGCGCCTGTGCCTGTCAACTGTCAACGTGCAGGGACCTAATTGTTAACAACTGTCATTATTTAGCGAATACGCTATCACTAAGGTAAAACGCATCTGATTTGTTATACCTCAGCAATAGCTTATATTTTATGACCAATCAGATGTGTTGAACCTTAGATAGCGTATTCGCCTAATAGCGAAAGTTGACAAAAATTGGGTCCAAGGGCCCTATTTTCGAATCACTTGCAGTTCTGCGTATACGCTGTTGCTAACCTACGACAAATCTGTTTCGTCTCTGCCTAGCAACAACGAATACGTTAAGCGAACGTGTGTTTCAATAATAAATCCCCAGTTCCACAACAACGTTGCCGATACTGCTACTTTCACTTCAAAAGTAGCATCTATTACACATGAATGTGTGAAAGGTCCCAGGTTCCCTTCGTCAACGGGGCAGAGATTTTTCTCTGAAAGAATCTGTGGTGTTGGCGAATGACTCCTGCCATATTTCATAATTGACGGGTCCGCGAATAACCATGCTCCATGCTGCTCCTGAGTGAGGCGTAGGAAGTTAGTAACGAACCTGTAGCAGATTTATTTGCCTAACGTAAATAAAAATATAACATGTATTTATAGTTGCCTTGTTCGCCCTGTATTTGGAAGCCTGAGAAGTTAGTTTCCTTCACGGTAGTACAGCGCGTCTATTGCTTTGCTCGATAGAGGACGCCACGCTTTCTACTCTTGCGGAAAAATGTTTTTATGTTTGAATTGCAAAAACTAGACAAATTCCTGGACGGAATTATCTGCGTCTTCGTGTCATTTTTAGTGCTGACTTCTCAGACAGAAACATCTCTGGCTATATATAAATGTGCTTGGGGTTTTTTTCTATAGCAAAATCTCGAGGGTTTTCGCTTGTACCCGTATTTTTTGTAGGTAAGTCGAATTATGTAAAAGTGAACTTTCTGTCATTTTTCCAATATTGTCATATTAAGTTCTAGAATATACTTTGCTCTCAAAATTCGTAAAGTTCAAATGTTAGCTATCAAAGCTTTTGTCACTGGGCATATTTTGCCATTTTGTTAATTCAAAGTGAATTAGTTATGACTGTGATTTTGTATTCGTGTGTAAACGTATTGGTATTTTTTGTAGCTGTTGATGAAGAAACTTTTCCTCCATCATTCTATTAACATCGGGAGAACTAAGGTGGTAAATGAATGTACTGCGGTTGAGGAGACCAAAGACTTTTAATCCAAGAACCCACAAAACCTCGGAAATAGCGCCGACCCTGAGAATATCCTCTACATCTTGGCGCCCAACGTGGGGCTGGATAGTTTTTTGGGTTCCTGACCAACATGGTTATGGAGAAAACACCATCATACCAACTCCGGAGCAAAGGACCACAGGCAACTACTATTCCCGACAACCAGCAACAGACATCACAGGCTGGCAGAGGAGGTGCAGCAGGGATTTCTCTGGGAAATGCACAAAACGTCGAACAAGGTAACACTTTTCAACCTCCACACTTCATGGCGGAAGGTAATACTGGGTTACCTTTCTCATCTCTGCAGCAGGCAGTAAACCAGCCGCCCGGATTCCATGATTTTGTACCACCGGAAAGCGCAGGTACCATTCCATCGAACAATTCTGAAAAACATTCAACTGATTTGTCAAATAACCCTTTAAATGATTTTCAACGAATGAACATAAATTCTAATGAAAGTTCTCATGAAATAAACACAAATTCTGTAGATACAAATATTTCTAGTATGGATATGCGCAAAATTATCGAAATGGAAGTCAGGAAAATCATGCAGAAAATGAATTTTTCTAACACTGTTAATGCTTTTCCTCAAACGGCCACCCGTTCTCAAACAAGACTTCAACATTCTTTTCAGAATCAAAGCTTTCACATTCCACGTTGGCACGAGATAAGCAATGTTACTCATAACAGTCAGGGAATAGTTGGTATAATTTAGGTTCAGTGCAAAATTTTTTTGGAAATGATGTTGAAAATTTGCATATGTTACTAACGTTCGCAGATGATGGAAATTTACACCCGGCAGATTTTTTGAATTTTTTTAGAATTTTTTATTGATATCAGTAACGTCAATATGAATCAGTTTTTTTTGGAAACTCATACTCTGTTTGAGAAGTCAGCAAAAACATGGGCTGACGCTTTCATGAATACTTTTGATTCGTATGCAAATTTCAAAAAAGCTTTTCTTGATCAGTTTTGGGGTCCTACTAGGCAACATAGATTGAAATTCAGGCTCGAAACAGGAAAATATTACGAAGGGGACGGATCTTTTGTTCTATATTTCAACAAGTGTGTAGCTAAAGCGGAATATTTAACACCGCCATATCCGCAAGAACAACTAATTAGTACTGTGGCTCGACATTTTCCCCCAAATATTGCTGCCACCTTGGTAGGAACAAAAACCCTGCTCGAGGCTGTGGAACGCTTCAGGCAAGCGGATCATTATTTCAATGATAGAAATAGTCATGGCATTGATCATTTCCTAATCAACGTTCTGGTGATACAGATCATCAGAAAATTTTCACAAGAAAAAATTCTAGTGCCAAGTATTCTCGCGATCACACTCCTCAAAAAAATGTTTCTTTTTTGGAAATGGAAAATACTTTGGATTCTTCGGAAAACGAGCACAGCCCCCAGATCTAGGCTCGGAAATGGGTGCTGTTGTAAATAGAGTCACAAACTTTATACTAAATAATAACCCAGTGAAGGAATTGCTGGAGGAATGCGATTTCGATCACACCCCTCCGGAAATTCGTTCTCCTAAAATCGCAATAAAAATGTATGGTTTGAACTTTGAGGCCTTGATTGATACCGATAGTACTGTATCTGCAATTTCTGAAGTAGTTTGGGCTCAACGCGAAGATTTCAAAAATAAAATTCCATGTTTTCCTTGCACAGGCAGAACTGTTGTCGGAACATTCAAAAGCAAACATAAAAAAGTGACAGCACAAATGCAAATTATTCTCGAAATTGAATCCAAACTATTCACCCATGAATTTCTTTTGATACCAGGTTTGGCTGTTCCTATTATTTTGGAGTAGATTTTTTGAAAGTTCATTCTGGTTCAGTGGATTTGGAAAATAGTAGCATTTTTCTGAAAAATGACAAAGAAAAAGTTATTTTTAAAGAAATTATATCACCACATGGTATGGAAAATGATTTGCCATTGAATATTTCTGCTATTCATGATGTTCATGATGTTCTTAATGTGTGGGAACCATTTGATATAGAGTCCCTCGTTTCGTCTCATGTTTGGTCCTCTTCTGAAAGAGAAGAATTGAAAATTTTATTATCAAATTCTAAAAAAGTTTTTTCAAATGTTCCTGGAAGGACGAACCGCTATGAACATTCCATCGAATTAAAAGATGAGAGTGGGTTTTTCATTCGGCCTTATCCTATCCCAGTAACACACAGGGATATTTTTTTTAGTGCAATCAAGCAAATGGAGGAATGGGGTATCATTGAGCGGGCCTCAACACCCTATACATCTTCCCTCATGACCACCGTCAAAAAATATAATGGTATCCGAATTTGTCTGGATGCTCGCTATCTGAATTCGGTAATGCTTCCTGACAGGGAATTACTTCTACGTATTGAAGATATCATAAAAATGATGGGTGGGAAAAAGTTCCTCTCTAAGATTGATTTTTCGAGCTCTTATTGGCAAATACCGCTGAAGAAGGAGGATAAAAAGTATTGCGGCTTCATGGTTGGTACGAAAACCTACCAGTGGTGTGTACTACCTTTTGGGCTGGCCTCTGCAGTCAGTAGTTTCACCCGAGCAATTGATTTTTGGTGATGAGTTTTCAGATTTTCTGATCACTTTCATTGATGACCTGTTGGTGATGAGCAAAACGTTCGAGGATCACTTGGTAGACCTGGAAAAAGTATTTCGTAGGCTCCAAGAGGCTGGCTTCACCGTTAAGGCATCAAAATGCAAATTTATCCAGAAGGAAATGCGATTTTTGGGATATATCGTTAGTCCACAGGGTGTTCAACCTGACCCTGAACGAGTCCAAGCCATAGCGGTTAAGACCAAAGACTTTTAATCCAAGAACCCACAAAACCTCGGAAATCGCGCCGACCCTGAGAATATCCTCTACAAACCCTTGTGAGCCACAATTGCAATACGTACCTACCTACACATAAACGCATTCATTATTTATTGATAACTTGATAACTCAAATAGTATATCAGTCGCAATACGTGATATTCTAGCGATATACCACCAAATGTGAATTTACTACTAACCGAATCTCATCCACTCTTAAGCTTCATTTTCAGGTACAAAGAAATGAGAAAAACTATTAGAGGTCGGCTTGTTATTGATATTCTGGGTCTGAAACACGGGCTGCCCATGATTATAAATCGATTAGTCGCAATGAAGTTCAATAATAATAAAAGGGGAATTGGGAAGTAAAGTGTTGATGGATGTTGATAAGCTTGGCAACTGACATTCAAAATCGGTAAACCAATTACAAGAAATTTGACAGCATGTTACCTGAATTTTATCGATGATAATTTTTTTTCATCTAGAAAATGTCCTAATGAAATTCTATGTGTTCTGCTTACCTTCAAAAAAATAATCATCATCGACAAAATGCAGGGAACATACTTTCATATTTTTGTAATGATTGGTTTACAGTTGCCAGGCTTTTCAACATCCATCAACACTTCACTTCCCAATTTCCCTTCTACCCAAACAGGAATAAAATAATGAAAAATCACTAACACAATACAGAATGCAAGAACAGTGTCAATATTTATAGCTATTCGACTACCCCCATCGTGTCGCTGCATTCTTATTTTCAGATGCCTATACATTTTTTTTGATTATAGTGAGAAGTGTTCGACGGTGAATGTTCAGGATTATGAACGTCAGTCCTATACCTACTTACATTTCTTGTGGAGAAAGGGTCGCGTGTTTGATTCAAATATGTTGTGAAACGTACATGCCATATGATGACGTCACCTATTGTACAAATTGAGCCATTTTTATTGTTAAAGCTTTTTCGATTGATATGTGACCAAATTCACGTATATCATATATAAAACGAAAGTCGAATACATGAATGTTGCACTATCTGTATTCGACAAGCATCTTTTCCGTTCAAGCAAGGGTGAGAATAACAAGAAGTAACACTAGTAACAGAGCATCTTTTCACCTCTATTTACAAAAACTTTCTTTGCGTGTATCATCTGGTTTCAAGACTACTTATTTATTGAATAACGGTTTTCCATTTTAGAATCTGCAAATATTATGGATTTTCTACGTGAGTAATGTTGCTCGAAAATTAGTCATACATAGGTTGTGTAAGACCTGTTTCAATTCAAATCTGCAACTGCTTCAATGTTGCCAGGTGAGTAAGTTATGTCAACCACAAAAATTGTGGAATTTTCGAAGGCAATCCCTGGTAATGGAATGTTACCTACCTTGAAGAAGTTCATTACAAATCAAGAACACGGCTAGAATCCTGTTTCCCCGAATTCGATTGTCGAGTGGCTTAGAATATGCGTATATTGTCGGCACAGCGCATGGTATAGCCACAGTCTAAGCTACTCGACAATCGAATTCGAGAATTACAATCAGACCACAGGTCGCTTATTTTACTTTTACTTCTATTGAAGGCTCAGTCACTTCTCCGTACGTGTATGCAAACTCTGGCCCTGATAATGATGAAAATTATTTAATATTTTCTACAGAGATATCTAACCTTCAATGGTATATACTTTATACTCGCCTATATATCGATCAAAGCGCAATAGACGAGACGGCCAATAACCTAGAGAAGCAAAGGCCAATAACCTAGAGAGAAACCGTACTACCATAAGCAACAATGGTAATTTAATGAGATTATGATCGTAATTATGAAGAAGTTACGGGTTTACCCTATTTTGGGTATACCCTTAGTGTACCTGACATATATAAATGTCTATATATTGCAGTATATATTCATTATTCTTCCTGCTTGCAAGGAAATTGTATGTGTATGTGAAATGGCTGATAAAACTGATTATTTCAACACCTTGTCTATGGATATCCAGAAGAGATATTTGGAGAAACTGAAAGAAAGTGATGGATGTGATCCTTATTTATTGGAATTTGGGGATTGTATAAATGCTGTGGAATAATTTCCTGAAGTTTCATGACATGTATGACATAAACTTTTTTGTATATGAGATTACATGCACAAAAGACTTCAAAGGCTATAAAAGTTTGGATTCATAAAATATGTTTATATCGAAATGGATTAGAACGATTGGAGTGAAGCTTGTGAAAAGAATACTGAAAATGTACTTCAATAAATAATAATTTTGAAAGAACAGATTTAGGGTATGTTATATAAGGCTCTACAAAATTATAAACCACAACCATCTTTTCATATGGCAATCCTGTATAAAAAAGGCATTTAGAGGAGTTATGCTTCAATCTTTCCAATGTGAATGATTAAGTCTGCAAAGTTTCCCAGAGATGATGGATTTCACGATAACAATTCTGCAACTCGAAATCAATATCGGGACATAGGTGTTCACCAGAGTTTTGTGCATGTTCCACTTCTTCAACTGGTTGGTTTATATCATTCAGAGTTTGATTTTGCTCATCAATAATATTCAAGTTTTGAACAGCTGGATCATTCACACAAAGAATCATCATCAATTTTATTCATATCAACTGGAATATTTGCGAATATTTATCACGCTGCTCCCTACGATACAATCCCTGAATACTTTGAACTGCATTGATTTTTGTTTTGTAGCCAAGGAATTGATTTGGTACCGAGTCCATATTGTCAACATCTTTGAGTGCACTTGGCTTGCCCGAAATGAAAAAAATAAATAAAACTATGTTGCCTATGTTTCCTAGATTCTTTGAAAATATCTCCTACAAAATGTTTCGAACACACCATTGCCCATTTCAACTTATAAGAAGTTAAATCTGCTCTTCTAGTTGCCTGAATCCATAATTCTTATCTTTTTTCTATTGTCGAAAATAGAAGGGAATCGATGGAATGAAACATTATGTCTGTCGCTATTACTTCCACATTTCACAATCTCACAAAATTGAGCCTTTATTGAGAAAAAAATATTAAAGTATGACATAAACACACACTTAGCATAGGTAACTCAGGTTTGTTTGTCCAGCAGGCTGGATTAACAACTGTCATTCACTGTCGTCTGTCAGATATGCCTGCGGTGTATAATCATAAACGAGGCATGAGATCCATTTGTTGTCAGAACAGCTACACATTATATTTCAGCGGCTCGTCCTCTATATCACTAGAGGTAGTACAGCTGTTCTGAACTGGATAACCACAGTTTAAAACACAAAACCAAAAGAACCCTGTTTCCGTCCCTATAAGGGAGGTCCAGCGAACATCCGGAGGCAAGGCAACCCCGCGTTCGTCGTTCATTTGTCATATTTGCTTTCTGTGTATCTATGATGGCATGGTGATTTCATAGTTCACACCTAATAATCGAATTTTCAGCATTTGTCCAGCATTTTCAGATGGAAGAAATATGGAAAAACGAAATTATCAGAAACAGGGTTGGGCTGATCAAAATCAAGTGATTGAAATCACGATAAAAATCAATTTTAACAACATACTATAAAAGTTTCCTCGAAGATCAAAAGGAGTATCTGCTTTTAGCAAAAACAACAAAAAAGAAGTACATAATTCCAAATTTTTGAACCAAACGTAACACCTAAATTTTATTACTGTATATTTTCAGTCTATTCATTTTCGTTATAGAATTTAAACAAAAACACGTGAAATGCGTGAAATTGTTGGGCAACGTCAATTTATAGGTTGAGAAGGAAAACAAGCCTCGATAGGAATATTCTTTCAAAAAGGAAAACCAACGCGTTCGTGTTCGTGCCTCACTCGGCACTCTATAGCGAGTGTATAGGACAGAAGGAAAACAAATCGCGACAAGAATTTTCTTGCAAGAAGCGCGACAAATGCGTTGTCACATCTTTTTGAGCCGCAAATTTTATCAAAATTTTAAGACTTATACATTTAAATAATTAACAATAATTTCAAAGAATCAAAATGTTCAAATTTAATATTCAAATTTGAAAAATCAAATGAATCATGATTTGAAAAAAAATCAATGATTTTTAATTTTTTTAATAAAAATCTGATTTTGCCCCACCCTGAATAGGAAGAAGACTCAAGATATCAGAGTAGACATTGTTTGAGAGAGAGGTCAAGGAGCTAGGTCGAGGAGTGTTTCTGCATACCCCATGTGAAACTCACAGGGGTAGATCGTACTCGTCAATGATTCTGTTACTTTGCAGTCTCATGTCGAATGGCCAGATCGCACCAAGACACTTTGAGATTGAAGCACGATCTGTACATGGTCGTCAAACAGTATGTACTTGTTGCAATAGGCGACCTTCAACAATACCTGCCTGTTGCAACACGAGAGGTTCAACAGCAGATTAACAATGATCTCCCAGAGAATCTGTCAGTCCCAACAGAAGATGTTTCGGCTACATAGATAAGCAATGATCTATCAGAATCTAATAACCGCAATACGAGATGTTTTTCGGCTTAGATAGTTCAACTATATAATAAACGAAGCATAAGATTCACTTGTCAAGTGATAATTAACCCATCAGAACAGCATCCACGCAATAACTCGTTGGATCCGATTGAATTAGTACCCAAGCAGAAGCACCAATGGATACTGAAACGTTTTCAGGATGCTCCACAAGGCATTGACCCCAAATATATGTGGCAGTTGAAAATGAAATCTAGATATGTGCCTATACAAGAAACTATAAAGTAACGGTGCTGTTTTCCAACACAAGTACTAGAAATGTTGATTTTTCCAAAAATTTCCGGTGTGGCACATGGACTTCAGCAGAATTCGTATTAGAGATGTACGAATGTCCTAGCGCCGGCCCTGACGAGATCGTAAACACACGGGTCGAACAGCGACGTCATTTTTCCAGGAACCCGTAATTCGCTTGAAGAATTCGAGACACCTTTCGAGACACCTCATCGAGGCTTCTCTCGAGGATTCTCCATGGGTGTACGCAGATATATAAGCAGCGAGACATCGCGGCGGAGACAAGTTTTATTGAGAGCTAAGTGGCGAGAGTTATTGAGAGCTGAGTAGAGAGAACTTTCATTTGTTATGGCTAAGTGCGAAGGTACATACTTTTTAGTACAGAGAGTTTTGGTACCGAACATTGGAAAGTTAGCGGAGCAATTCAAGCAATTGTATTGTGTTGTGATAGAGAGTTGTAATAGAAGAAGTTTAGTGTTGTTTGGTGTTTTAATAAACGACCCCAGAAATAAATCGTATTAGTATAATGGTTGCGAACTATTTGCTCCCTATGAGTTTCACTCTTTGGACGGAAGTTAAATGCAACAGTAACTTTTAACAACTATCTCTAGTGATATAGAGGACGAGCCGCTGAAATATAATTTCACGATTAAACGAACTTCAATCGTAATTATATGAAGTGGCTCGTCCGAATATATCACAACCCACCCAGGGTCCCGCCCAATGGAAGTTGCAATTTTGAACTACACCTAGAGAATACGGTGAGTATAACTCTGAAATGAACTCAAACATTTGTTACAGTTCAATGCCAAAACCACAGATGGCATTGGAATATGTGGCATAACTTCCTAGGCTCAGTATGCTTTGAACAAATGACAAATGGACGACGCACGCAGGGTTGCCGTGCCTCTGGATGGTGGCTGGATCTCCTTTATAGGGACAGAAACAGGGTTCTTTTTGTTTTGTGCTTCAAACTGTTGTCATCCAGTACAAAACAGCTGTACTACCTCTAGTTATATAGAGGACGAGCCGCTTCATATAATTACGATATTACGATTGAACTTCCAGGTAAGTCCGTTTAATCGTATAAATAAGGCTGGATTCAGACAGATCCGAAATCCGATCGTAAGACGATCAGATAGCTTCATGATTGGTCTAAATTTGAATTAAGATCAATCAGAAAGCTATTGGATCGTCGTACGATCGGATTTCGGATCTGTCTGAATCCAGCCTAACTCATTTGATCCGATTGAATTGGTACCCAAGTAAAAGCAGGAATTGATACTAGAACGTTGTCAGGATGATCCTTAAGGCATTGATCCCAATTATGTGCGGAAAGGGATATAAAACCCTTGAACTTGATCAAAATTGCTTCAAATGAACGCGCTGCATAATATTTCCTTAATGTAATGAAAATAGTGATTACAACGGATACAAACTTTTATGAACAATCACTTCTACAAATGATAAACATACAAAGGAACGTTAATATGCCACAAATGAATAAAGGCACGGATGATTTGAGCAACAGTTAGTTCAACTCAATTTCACCTTGAAAAAATTAAAGAAAATGGAAATCATCTGAGATGTCAAAAATTGAATGAACTCCATAGATGTAACCATATCAGTTGATAAATCAAAGACGTTTTCCTAGCGCTCACGTATTCGAAACGTATTCGTTTATCTCTTTCTCTCTCACTTACGGCCAGCCAAATAGTGAGAAATAGATGGAGATACGAATACGTTTCGAATACAAGAGCGCCAGAAAAGGCCTTACGTAGATATTTTTCAAGCAAATTATTTGCTCACTATCATCACCTCCGCTGAATAATTGCCGAGACAAACAAACGTTAACTGTTTGCACGAAAGGTGTTTCTAGAAACTGAGACAAATGTATACGCCTCTCAAGGCTATTAGAAAATTCTTTTGGGGCCAATTGCACCGCTTGGCTTTAATTGCGGTTTATCTGATCTAGATTTGGTTGCTATGGATTTGCCTATCAGATTTATTGTTCCTCAGAGCCTATCCTGATGAGGCGTTTTACGAGCGACTTCTTTACGCGCGTGTGTGGAAACGCGCAAAAGCATGACGGGATATATGTCGCTCTAGTATCTCGGGAACGAGCAAGTGTCTACGCGCGAATGAACTCGCGCGTAAAATGCCTCATCTAGACAGGCTCCTAGTAAATAAGCCCATCTCAGTTTGAACCTTCATTAAAATAGAGCGCGGTGCAATTGACCCTGTATTTTTCACGAAAAGAAATCTAATCTGTTCAGTGTGTATGGGGCGTTCACCTTGTGCGAAATCTTTGACATTCACAGTAATTTAAATTTCATGTACCTGTTTTGTCTTTCGCTTTCATTTTCAATGTTTCAACTATGAATTCACAATGTTACTGCTCCCTTCATAATAATTTTAGTTTCCTGAGGATGACCAAATACGAGGTCGAAACACCAACATGAACAGAACTTGATTTTGTATCACTGACCACTTCCAGCAAACTGAAATCGAAAACTTTGAGTCACGAACATCTCCAAAAATAGAAGAGTAATCCCCTAAAATGACGTTTTCTGACAATGAAACCTAGCTAAATCGATTCATTGCCGCCGAAAACCATTGTATGCCATATTTCATGGAAATCATAGGAGCCATTTCCGAGATTCAGATTATATATATAATAGAAATGCT
This sequence comes from Zygogramma bicolorata, assembly GCA_032362365.1. Lineage (NCBI taxonomy): Eukaryota > Metazoa > Arthropoda > Insecta > Coleoptera > Chrysomelidae > Zygogramma > Zygogramma bicolorata. The sequence goes on along the minus strand of JAVJAQ010000459.1, from coordinate 112,441 downwards.
CGTTTAAAGGTATTATGGGTAGTTGCACCAAGCCATTCAACGGAGGTTTAATGTTAAACTTGGATCAAACATGAACAAATGTCTATGTTTAATCCAACTTTAACGTATATAGTTCAGTGGTTTAACATTGAACCTCCGTTGAAAAGCCTGGTACAAGTAACATTAGTAACATGTCGACATAATATTTGGCTTGATTCATATACCAAACTTTTCCTTTTAATTTATCTTCTACTTCTACTTCAAGAAAGTTCTCACAATGATAATCAATGGAGGCGTTCATACACAAAGTGTTTAAGTAAAAGTGTCGTGTATAAACGCTTCCATTGATTTTTTGAACTTTTGAGTTTTGAGTTCATCTTCTACCGTGTGCCTTTTTGTTGTTTATATGGTATGTATGTATTGGAGACGCAAAATTTTCTACCCATAAAATTGGTTGGGTCTAGCACAAACAGAAAAGTATTTAATGAACTATTATTATTGGTAAGTGCCTTCAAATTCACATTCATGAATGTATAAGGCAGGATAAGTTGAATAAATCTAGATGCATTCATAATTTTGCTATTCGATGTGCATCAGATAATACTGAGGAATTTCCTTTGATATTCAATCATTAAAATACCTTTGTACTTCACATTAACAAACATATTAATGAAATAATGCAATGTTGAAAAAATATATTTGGACATTTAGGTTTCAATTAACCTTTTCTGCAAATCCCAATGAAATGATTTTTTTTATAAAATACACATGACAAGCTGCAGCAAATCCTATTATGAACTCTACTAATGGGTAATTGAACCATGCTGGCATTGAGGTTCAGAGTACCCTAAGGTGAATTTTCTCAATTCACTATTTTCAGTGATTTCTGGAATTCTGACTTGCGAGTTTCGAAATGCCTGCATTGTCTTCAGTTTTATATTTTCTTGTTTTGTTTGATGATGGGATTGCCCATTGTACAGAGGCCAAAAATGTAAAACAGATAAAGGAAAATAATTGCTTAGCCAAATGGAAGAGAGGTCGGTATAATGCCAAATTTCTATATTCTGGAACCAGAGAAGTTTGCAGCAGAATACTGGGTAATTAGATCTTAGATTCATACATTATGCTGGATTTAATTAAACAATCAAATTAACAACTACCTACTGAGAAGATGGCCATCTTTCATCTTTTCAACTAAGAACTAACAACTATGAACTCAACGCCTCCGCTTAAGGCATATTATTTTGGTGATAGTTATGTAATTTGGTCTCCTCTACAATTTTTTCTTATAATAACTTGGAGGTCTCGTATGGTTTCAAAGATACAAGTCCATTTTTTTGTAAAAATTCACAATTTTTTACATGAAATTTCTGTTGTTTGAACACACAGAATTAGCCCTTCTACATACCAAAACACTACACACGACCTTATTCACCCGTTTTCGAACTTTTCAAGCAGAAAAAAACCATTATTTTTGTCGAAAAATCCAACTTTCCTAAGAAGTCAACATGAATATTGAGTTCTCAACAATAACAATGAGAGCGGCAACATAGCGAATACATCACTTTCGACTGTCATTGCACTATGATGTGACAACGATTGGGAATGGTTTGAAAAGAGATGTTTTTTTTTAAATAATGGTTTTTTCCTCTTTGAAAAGTTTGAAAACGAATAAATAAGGTCGTGTGTAGTGTTTTGATATGAAGGAGGGCTAATTCTGTGTGTTCAAACAACAGAAATTTTATGTGAAAAATTGTGAAGATTCACAACAAAATGGACTTGTATCTTTGAAACGATACGAGACCGCCAAATTTTTTAGAGGAAAAAATTGTAGAGGAGACCGAATTACGTAACTGCCACAAACATTTTTTTCAAAAAAAGTGCCTCATAGCGATTGAGGTATTACCAGTTCGAGAACAAATCAAAAACCGCGAAAATATGAAGTTTTTGTCATACAAAGCAATTGTTTTTATTAATTATTGCAAAACAAAAGCACAAGAAAGAAAATCAAATATCAAATGTATCATAAACTAAAACATTTAACAAACACTCTAGTAGTTCTGAATGTCGAGCAGGAAACACTAAACCTAATTTTGAATTTTCAGCTAATTTTGTTTATAAATATCTTTTCCGTTCTTAGTTTTGATTTCTCAATTGTTAATTCAGAGTTGTTAGTTTAGCTGAGTTTTCAAATCCAGCATTAGAAACAATATATTTTTTCAACAAACATTTGTCACAAATCTTCAATTTATTTACTGATTATATACTCAAGGATAATTTTATACCTCTCATACAAAGTTCAAGCTGTAGTTTGTTTCCCAAAAAACAGTTGTTACTTGATCAGCTCAGGGGCAGTTTTATTGTTCAAGTTCAAATGCATGCATATTCTGTCACACTCCTAATCTTAAGTTTGAATTTGAACAATCATACTGACCCTTGAGGGTTGAAATAGAATTGAATCGGTCATTTTGAAAAGGGGTCACATCCACTTCTTTGACATTTCAACTTTTTGCCAGTTTAACATTCAACACGCCTGGACGCATCCATTCCATACGAAAACGGGTAAGCTCTCGACATTCTTGCTGCCTTTACCCACCACATAAAAATGAGTTCATTTGGAAAACGGGTTATCTACTGGAGATGACCCCTTCTCAAAATGAATTGTGTTTTCCTTTGCCCACCGCCCAAAGTTTTCAGATGATGCATTATGCATTGTTACCATACCATGTTCATGGTCAAGCACCTGGAGTATAAAAATATTAAATATAAATTTTTCCTCAAGTACTACCATGAAAATTTCAACTTGTCATTCGGCCGCCCGCAGATTGATGTCTGTTCCAAATGTGAAGAATTGGGAGTCAAACTGAAGGACCCCCACCTGAATGATACCGCCAAGAGGGTTGTGGCTGCAGAACTCATGGTACACTAGAGAAGAAATATTTCACAAAAATTGATGAAATGAAAAAATTGTGCAAAGAGATTAACAAAGTTGGGGCTCTTTGCTTTGATTATATGCAAAACCTACCTTTGCCGTGTTTACCCGTACAAGAGGTCTTCTATTATCGGCAGTTGTGGGTTAATAAATTGTGTATTCACGACTTCACTACTGAAAAAGCAACGTTCTACTCCTACCATGAAGGTGAAGGACACAAAGGCCCTGATGAAGTGTTTTTTTCAAATGACTATATCAACAATAAAATTCCAGAAAATGTTGAAGAACTGCATCTATATTGTGACGGATGTCCAGGTCAAAATCGAAACAATACCATGATACGCTATCTCTTGGCCCTAATGATGTCAAAGAAGTTCCAGAAAATCACTATTTACTTTCCTCAACGAGATCATTCATTTAATGATCGTGGCAGAGATTTTTAAACGGAAAATTCGCCGCCTCGACCGGATTTTTTCTTCATCGTTTCTATCGTTACTTCATCTATACGCTCTGAATTCGACGTCAGACATATTACTCACGTAGATGTAGCTGGTTTCAAAAAGTGGTGGCCGGATTTCTTCAAGAAGGAAGTATTGTCTACAAGAAGTCTTGGAAAGGCAGTTCCGAAAGAACAAAAGGTTACTTTCAGTATCAACTCATTTTATGAATTCAGCTTCAACTCGGATTATGTGGGTGTAGTAGTTGCCAAACCGTACATTGGTAGCATCGTCGAGGAACGTTTTCTTCTTTCAAAAACTTTACAGCGGGGCAGTTCGTCAATAATGATGCCCAATACTCAAAATTTTTCCGCTTATCAAGGAAAAATCCCAATAAACATGAAGAAAATTGAAGACATAAAAAAGCTTCAGCAATATATTCCAGATAGGCACAAGGTATTCTACCAAAATAGTTGTGAATGGCTCACTACCACCGCTGAAGAAACTGACGAAAATTCTGCACTAAAACATATTATCTCAATTTCAAGTTTGAAATAAACAATACTTCATAGCCTTTTTTTTTCAAGACCTGTTCATTTTGAAAACGGGCCATCTCTTCTTCCAGAAATAGCATTTTCTAAGGTCTTTTGACACAAAAAACATTCTTTTTTAATATTCATGATTTTTGAAATTCATTTCTGAATTGAAAAAACAAGTGACTAGATATTATTTGCCAACAGTATTAAAGATAAAAAGTTCTTTATCTCTCATGAAAAATTTTAAAAATATGACCCCTTTTCAAAATGACTGATTCAATTAAAGTTTAGAGATCAACTTTAGGTATTTCTTATTAATGCAGTTCATTTTATATTTTTTAAATGAAAATTATAATGATTATTTTTTTCACTTGTCAAAATGTGACGTTTTTGGCATTTCAACCAATAGTAGCGGGTTATTCTATGGTTATTCTAGCCAATCATTGGGTATTATACTGATAAAACTGGCTGGTCCTTTCGATTGTTTCGATAAAACCTTGTTTACCTTTGAACTGTCAAAATTTTACGGTTTACCGCGTCGATTCTATTGAACTGGCTCATATTTATATAAATTATCATGAATGAACAGTTACCTTATTATTAATAGTCATTCACTTTTCACTTTTTCAGCATAATAATAACATAACACATTTCAATGAACACTCAAACACGTAAATAACTCATAACCTCAACTTTATGACAGATATAGCGATTCAAATATTTAAGGTTTCCTTCAAATGAAAATGGCGTACAATTAGTTTTCATGAAATACGATTCATTTTTTGTTGTATGAGAAGAAACCGTTGTATGCAGATTTTGATACAACGACATAACGAATGATTTTATGTTCCTTCTGGCGCGATTTTCATGTCAAGAAATTTTCAATTATCAACCTTGTACAATGAGAGGTGTGACGCCATCTCTTGGTATCGTCATATCATATTCAATGCGTAAGCATTATATCTCTTCTGGATCATAGAGGGCCTACATCGTTGTTTGACATTTCAAATCATTAAAATTTCCACCTTTTTTCGTTTCCTTCTTATGTAAATGAAATAATGATCAATTAAATTGTTCTTCCTTCTATTTGTTCAAAAAATAATCTTTCCAAATACAACTCGTTCTTCAAATTTAATAAGATAAATTTTCATTTTCGAAACACTCAAACTTTTTTATTTTGAGGCAAAAGCATTCAAACAAACCGAATTAGATAAAATCACTCGTCCTACGGACTCGTGATTTTATCAATCGGTTTGTTTTCATACTTTTGCCAAATAAAAAAGTTTTTGTGGAAAATGAAAATTTATCGATTAAATTTGAAGGACTCGTGGTATTACCTTTGATAATTCGTTGTCTAATTCTTCCACTGTAACAGCCGATCAAAATTATGCATGATAAAAATTCATCACATACAAATAAAATTATGTCAGTTGAAGCATGTTCAGTAAAATCCAAGAAATATTTTTGCACATTCTGCAAAAAGTTATTTTCGAAATTGGCACTACATCTTGCGAAAATGCACGGGCAAGAACCGGAGGTCATGGAGTTTTCGATTTTACCCAAAGGTGAGCATATTATTTCAAAATTTTTGTGTATATATCAAGTGTTACAATAGTTTTGCTCGGGAATATCTACTATATACAAATCACATACACTTCATGTGATTATAGCAACAGTGAATCTACATATATAGAAAACATTTTTTTGTCGTAGGATGTAAAGAGAGAAAACATCTCATTGAAATGATAAGGAAACGAGGGTGCTTCGAATATAATAAGGAACATGCGTACAGCAATGGGAATTTGATTGTATCTAGAAGATCAAGAATTATGAAAAAAAGTACTGATTATAAATTGTGTCCTAATTGCAAAGGTCTTTTATCAAAATTCACCATTAGAAAACATTATCCGAAATGCATTCCCAATCACACCAAAGAAGATCGATCGATTAATGTTATGGGAAAAATTATCTACGGCGAAATCCATAATGCTGCTTCTCCAGTACTTAAACGAGTTTTCATTCATCTGAGAGAAGATGATGTAAAGAGAGTGATCAAATATGACATCCTGGCTATTACTTTTGGTAATATGTTGTGTGAAAAATACCGTTTACAACACCTTCACAAAATGATTCGTTCAAAATTAAGACTTGTTGGGCGATTTTTGTTGGAAATTAAAAAAATCGATAAAGAGATTGATAATTATACATGTGTTTTTCCCCCTGAAAAGATTGATAACATATTGACTGCTATAAATAAAATAAGTGGTTTGGACCAAATCGGCCAAGGGTACAAATCACCGGCAACTGCTTCAGAAATGGGCACAATATTGAAAAAAAGTGCTAATTTACTAATATCACTTAGCATTGAAAATAGAGAAAGTAAAAAGAAAGAGTTGGTTGAAGATTTCTTAAAGGTTTTCGAACTAGACTTCCAACATTTATAAATAAGACAGTGATGGAAACACAATTGCAAAATAAAAGGAGGAAAAAAATTATATTGCCATCAACATCAGATATAGAAAAACTGAATACTTACGTTGAAGAGAACATGATTGAGTATTACAAGCAGTTACGAGTAAAATTCAATTTTGTCATTCGGAAGGAATTGGCATCCTTCACTCTTATTTGCATTCAAATTTTCAAGAGAGCAGGAGAAGTCGAACGTATCAGTATCGAGGACTACAGAAACTACCAGTCGAATGATCCAGAAGAAAATCATGATATTTTGGATACAATTATGTCAGATTTGTAATCAGAGGAAAAAGAGGCAGAGGAGTACCTGTTTGACTGCCTAAACAAATGTTTAGAGCGATTCAGTTGATTTTGAAATATCGTTCTGAAGCTGGAGTGCCAAAAGAAAATCCATTTCTATTTGGAATACCAGGAAATTCAACGACATTTTTCTACCTGAGTGCATGTGATTTGATGATAAGATTTGCTGCAGAGTTTCGTGTCTCCAGACCTGAGCTTTTACGAGGAACACAATTACGCAAACATCTTGCCACTCGATCTGCTTTATTAGATTTGAATGAGAATGAAGTCAATGATCTAGCTAATTTTATGGGCCACGCGGATAAAATATATAGAGAACATTACCGAATGCCTGTGGTTACTAGATAAATAGGAAGAGTCTCCAGATTACTAGAAATGGGAATTAGACGAAAAACTCGTAAGATAATTAACAATTATTAATTACCTTTGGGTTTCGAAATGGCTTTACTCTAACTTTGAGCTTTGTTGACTATGATCTATGTAGTCATTGTTTTCATTTTCAAGATTTTGCCATTCAATTGAAGGCTAAAGAAGTAGTAGTATTTCTATGAATGTCATATATTGAAATAAACCTTTTTTCAGGTAATTCAGATGAGACTATTGGAAAGAGTTCAGATATCAGTGAGACTGATGAAGGTCAGATAAATATTGCAGATTCGAATACAACACTAGGTATACAATTTTTTTTTCATTTGGAGCAGGAACAAGTTATAGCGACCCATTTTGGTAGAACTTGTGCAGAGGTACAGGCACCCATACCTAGCCTTTAGGGTGAAAAATACAATTCATTGAAACAATTCATTAAGTTCAGTTGGAGTTGAAATTCAGTTGTGTTTGAACTTTGTTAAACCGATTCACACAAGGAAGTCATTTCTGTATGTTTAACTGATTCGAATGAAAAGTGGTTGGAACTAAGTAAAACACTTAAAAGGGTGTGAAACTAGATGCTTTCGGTCAGCCCCCCACTCCCCTGAAAATGTTTGTATGGGCTGCCTTGTGCAGAGTCAGTCAAATAATGTATTTTTTTTCAACACACTGCATATCAAAGTATGAAAATGCACGAGTTCTGTCGAAAATTGCACAATCTATTAGACAATCCTGATGAAGAAATTTTACGTACCCTGTGGCAGACACGTGGCTAGGTTAATGCTTACTTTGAAATTTCAATATATTGGAAGATTTTTCGATTTCCTTAATAAGTATGACATCAACTTCTCAGTGGCATATCTGGTTTTGAAACAATTCCGATTTCAACGATGTACAATAATGTCATAACCAAAAGTACACTTCACAGTATACTTTTTTGTAGAGAACAATTACTCTTACATAATTTGCACTCGACGCACGCTTCTTTAACAAAGTCAGCATCTTCAGGAGAATTTTCTTTTATTTTATTTTCACTACATTATCCATCACACCTGTTATTTATTGAAGTTATTTTTGTACTGTTTTCTGGTAGCTCTAGGCAAATAAGTATAAATTCATTCAAATTTGAGAAATGTATCTGGTAAAATAAATGTGGTGTGGGTTTTCTCATACATTTCAGTTGTCTTATGAGATGTGAAACGTGATTGGTAGAATTGGTACTTCCAGTCTATCGAAATTCACAATTTAAAACAGTGTCATTTTAGATGATTTACTGTCCAGGTAATCTTTCTTCGTAGTTTTACGAGAATAGTGTGATCTCACTGTTGGAAAGCTCTCTATGTGTTCCTTAACAGCAACAACAAGCTCAGGAACGGTTTTATTTCCTGGCACAGATTTTCCACGTTTACCTTCTCCGATATAGGTACCAGCTGGCCCCTTGTTTTGGGAGGCGTTTCTAACTACATCACCACTTATACCGAGCGTTTTTAGAAAAAAAGCTTGAGATATTCTCATTTTGTTTTTATCTTTTTCGAAGTAGTATAGCATTCATCTTTTCTCACTCTTTATAATTGAGCCATAATTAAATGCTATGTATTTATTTATAAAATAAATTACGTTTCCATTCGAGATTTTGTCCTACTTGAATTAAAATTATTACAAGCAGGTTTTCACACTTTTGTCATGAATTCATGCAGTCATACCTTGTGTTTTACCTCGTATAATTATATCTCAACTACCTAAAAACAGGTGTGATTACTTGAAAAAACCCTCGCTTTCTATCTCGTTACCATATGTATAAAAGTACCCGTCTAAGACTGGGCCCGAGGATATTTGGTTGTTGTGGAGGTACACATAAAATTATACCTAGTTCCAATAATCTTTGATTGGACAGCTTGTTGAATTTCCTGCGAAATATAATAGTTTTGTGATTGAATCATAATCATTTAGTGAATTATAAAGCATATCGCCATCATAACTTACCAACATTTTGTATTATATAGTGTACGTCATTGTTCATTAGTATAATTAGTTTGTATATTAATTGTTCAGTACCTCAAATCTCACTTTTACGGTGGTGTTTATTTGTTTACATCGATATCGGTATTTACAGTGTTCTCAGTTACCGACTTTCACTGATAATTCTGAAGTGGGAAACTAATCTTCTTTCCTTCTCTTTATTTTGGCATCTACTTCTCTGTCAGTTCATTCCTAAAACGTCTGGTTCCGTGTACTCCTAGTATTTGAAGATTGGGTCAACCCTTTAATACATACAACCTTGGCCATCAATCTGTCAGGCGTCAAGTTTATTCCCCTCTCAAAGTGCCATCGGTTGAAAAGAGACAGGCGTTCTCGACGCACCGTGTCATGCGTAGATTATTTCATTTTGGAAATTTCGTGAACCTTCCTTTTCACACTCTTGATATTTAATAAAAAACTCCTGAATGCCATTTCGGTTTTACGAAGATGAAAAAATGGGGCTTTCATCAAAAACCGTAGTGTGGAGACGACGTCCTCCCAGTATCTTGAGATACGTTTTCCTTGCCTGCTGTGTGATTCTTTTTGCGGTATTTCATACTCTGAAAACCCTCTGGAACCAAGAGGTATGTATAACCTGCAGACTCTAATTTATACCACGTGTAGGAAATTTCCTTTTTTATTGAAGTAGGTAGTAAAGTGTCACCTATTTCACAGGGTCCCTTATGGAGGATTGATATTGGGATACCAGCTGTTTGCAGTGACTCTTCCCTGTTCAACTGTCCTGGGAATGATCTGATCGTAGAGATCTATGTAGAGTGCCCATGTTTCCTAAGTCCTACTTCATCTGAGCTCCCAGCTGTTCATTTTAGCAGTGAGTGTTCGCTATTCGGCAGCCCTGGAATTCATCAGACTGTAGATGTCTATGTTGAGTACCCATGCCTTCGAAGCTCTATAGCTCCTGAGCCTCCAGCTGCCCTGGAAATCTCCCAACCATAGATTTCTGTCGAATACCCACGGCTATTGTCCCTGAGCCACTACTAGCTGTTCTATATTATCATTCTGAGATCCTGTTCGAACACCTAGGTAACTGAGCACAACTGAAAGATTCCACCAACACCAAGGATCATTTGAGGTCAGTTTCACCTAGTTTGTTTTGTGCAGATTTTTTTTTCATCATTGGTATAAATCGATTTGCGCCATTTATATTTTATTGTTATAAAATTTGTTATATCATACATTGAATAATCATCAGCTGATTGATTCCATTCATATATTTTCTTAGTAATTAACTCATTGTACATAATCATTAAACAGCGGGTTTTCATTAAATATTCAATTGGGAATTTGGATTCTTTATTTCATAATTCTCTGTCAATATACTCAAAAGGTTTCTGGGTTCCGAAACACCAAAAACTTCAGTGGCGCTCAATGGCATTTTCTTGACTATCAAATAAAAATAAAAAGATAACATTTATGAAACCCATGACCCAGTGCCGCCAGATGAAGAGCTGCCGTTCGCTTGTATAACATATGCTATACAAAGTTTGGCTTCCTATAACGTGGGGCATTTTTTTTGATAGTGGTTTTTTTTATTTCACAATTTTTTATCCTTTAAAAAATTTTGAGTGACAGAGTTTATGGAATGGAAAATTCAGATACATGGAACAGCGAATAATCTTATGGAGTAGGGACTTTTTCTACTGATTTTTTTTATGGTATATTTTTTGTGGATTTTGAACTAAGCATTTTCTTGTTGGTTCAACAGTTTAACTTGATATTATTTGAAGCGCATTATGTAGTACAATTCGAGGTATATATTTGATGTACTAGAAATATTTTTGGTGTGGTCTTCACTGAGTTAATTTGAAGGTTATATAGTTTTGTGTGTTCCTCCAGAAAACCAGCTCCTTTTTTTGCTAAATAGAAGTAGAGGGAAACTATTTCGGGTATCTTGGCTGCATTTCCATGAACATTTTTTGTGCAATAGTTATTCATTACTGTTTAAATTGCTGATATAAACTGCTTGACAATATGAGTGTTGAAAAATTCCAAGTTAACCATTTGCTTGATTTTGAACTTGAATATGAACTGTTAGTAAGGGGAGTTACCACTGCTCGAATTGTGGCAGATAAACGGAAGATTCTATGTAGACTTCTGAGTAAAGAACAAGTTGATCCTGATGTAAATTTGAAATTAGATAGTTATGCTTTCAGCTTTCGTACTGAACAAGACGCAATAAATAAAAGCTTAACTTCTATTACTGAGTTGATTATAGATTTCAGTGATTCTGGTCTGTTAACTGACACATTATTCCTCAGAATCAAATCAAGGATCGCGCATGTGTTGAATCGAACCGCCAGATTATTGAAGTTTCTACAGATTCCTGGAAAAGTTGATACTACTATCAAAGATGAATTTGTAACTTTTCAGGCTGAAGCTTATGCAACTTGTCTAAAACTAGAGGCTGATTTATATGATAGTATCAAAAGTCCTGCTGTGGTAAATGCTAGTGTACAACCACCCCCTGTAGTAAATATTCCTGCGCCAGTTGTAAATTGTTCCAACAACATGATACCAATTTCTAAATGGGGAATTAAATTTAATGGTGATCCTAAAACACTTCATTCATTTTTAGAACAGGTAAATGAGTTGGCTTTGGCTCGAAAGGTTAATAATAACATCCTTTTCGAATCTGCAGTAGAATTTTTTGTAGGAGATGCTTTCACATGGTATCGAAGTGTGAAATCTAATTTAACTGATTGGTCTTCACTTGTTGATTTACTCAAAAGAGATTTTTTAAATTCAGATATAGATGAGGATATTTGGGAGCAGATTAAGTCAAGGAAACAAAAGAGAAATGAATCGGTTGCTATTTATATTGCCCATGTGGAAACCTTATTTGGTAGACTGTCCAGAGTACCAGCAGAGTTATCTAAAGTAAAATATCTTAGAAAAAATTTATTACCAGAGTATATAAGTCAATTAGCATTGCATGAGATTACATCAGTTTCTGATCTATCCAAGTTATGTAGGAGATTGGAAGAAGCAAATAATCTTCGAGCAAAAACTAATTTAGTTACACAAGTTGCCAACATTTCAGAAAACAATTTCAGACGTGAACCTCAGAAAAGTTCTAGAAATAATTTTGCTTCTAGAAAACGCGATGAGAAAAGATTTAATAGCAATAAGAGTCATGCTTCTAAGGGTGAATCTTCAACAGCTTCCACCAGTAAAACAGTATCGTGTTGGAACTGTGGACTGCCTAACCATGTATTTTCAGACTGCTGATCTAAAAGAAAACTGTTTTGTTTTAAATGTGGATTAACTGATTTTAAAATTTCTAATTGTCCTAATTGCTCAAATTCAAAAAACGATTAGAGGGTAAGGCGTTTTCTGGCCAAAAATCCGTACCCAAAAAGAGGGCCAAATCTTATGATGTAAAATTCAACAAATTTGACTGGAATAAATGGTTATCCACTGTTGCAACGTTTTACAAAAGTAATCAAAATTCCTTTAATGAAGTTTCTCCACTTTTTATTGAAAGACCCTCAGATAATAGACCCTATATAATTGTCCGTTTATTTCATCAAAATTTAACAGTTTTATTAGATACTGGAGCAAGTGTCTCCTTAGTTTGTTCAGCAGGTCTGAAAGTAATAGACAAATTCAATCTTGCCGTTACTCAGTCTTTCACAAAGAGTATTTCAACTGCAGATGGTACACAAAAGGCTGTTGAAGGTGTTGTTTATTTGCCTATCGTTGTTGACGGAGTTTGCCAAGTAATAAAAGCTTACCTCATTCATTTATATTCGGTTGCGATTTTGCTAGACAATTCAATATTCAGGTTGATTTTTATGATAACAGTTGGCATGTACATAGCAGTCTCAATTCATATTCTCAAATTGACGTAGTAAGTAAGTCACAATGTTTTGTTGATGCAAGTTTACATTCACTAGATGATCTTTCTTCAGAACAACGGGAACAGGCACAGTCTGTGATCGATTCTTATCAAGAAATTTGTAGTAAAGATAGATTGGGTCGTACTAATAAAATTTGTTTGAAAATTGATACTGGTAGTGAACCTCCCTTTCGTAAAAGGCCCTATGTTATGTCACCGTACATGGCAAAAATTTTGAACGATGAGCTTGATGAAATGTTGAAATTGGGAGTGGTAGAGCCTTCACAGAGTCCGTGGTGTTCGCCTGTTTTGTTGATTAAAAAGAGTAATGGAGAGTACCGATTCTGTTTTGATGGACGCCCTCTGAATGCTATTACAAAATATGATAGTTATCCGTTACCAAACGTTAGAATAGAATAGAATTCTAAACTCTTTGAGAGATGCAAAATATATTTCCTCGTTGGACTTGAGAAAATCATTTTGGCAGATACCATTAGATCCTTCTTCAAAGGAAAAAACAGCATTTAGCGTCATTGGTAGGGGGCAGTTTCAATTTGTTACCGTTCCGTTTGGGTTATGTAATACTGCTCAGACTCAACAACGACTTGTCGATGCTATCTTCGGACCTCGTTATGAGCCTAAAATCTTTTCATATATAGATGACATAATTATCACGGGTTCCACTTTTGAAGAACATATTCAGTTACTTAAAGAAGTGAAAGAAAAATTACAGGAGGCCAACTTAACGATAAATTTAAATAAATGTGAATTCTTCAAAACTTCCTAAAAGTTTCTTGGTTTTATTGTCGAATTCATTAAGAACCGACCCCGACAAAGTGGCTACCATGGTAAATTACCCTCGTCCACGAACAGTCACAGAAGTCAAAAGGTTCGTTGGAATGTGCTCATGGTACAGGAGGTTTATTAACAATTTTTCAGCTCTTTTATCGCCGATCAATGATCTCATTAAGGGAAAAAAGAAATCTCAACCTATACAGTGGAACGACTTTGCAGAAAGTTCATTTTTAAAAATAAAACAATTATTAGTTTCGGCTCCTATTTTGTCTCAACCAGATTTTTCTAAGAAATTTATTATTCAGAGCGACGCATCCGGTACGGGTATAGCGGGAGTTCTCACTCAAAATATAGACGGTAGTGAACGTGTAATTGCTTATGCGAGCAGAACCTTATCCCGAGCAGAAAGAAACTATTCTACTGTAGAAAGAGAACTTTTAGCGGTGTTATTTTGTATTGAAAAATTCCGGCCCTATATTGAAGGTGTTCGTTTCACTTTATATACCGATAATTATTCACTTTTATGGCTTAACAACTTGAAGAATCCCTCAGGAAAACTACAAAGGTGGGCGGTCAGACTCCGACAACATACCTTCGATATTATTCACAGAAAGGGGAGCAATAATATTGTCCCTGATGCTTTGTCACGTATAATTCCAGATAATGAAGAAATAGCGATGTATGATGTCGATGTTGAAAGGATCGATCCATGGTTCGATAATTTAAGAGAGAAGGTAATTAAAGATCCTGATAAGTATCCTCAGTGGAAAGTTGACGATGATTTTCTATATAAATTTGTACCTTCTAATGGTCCCATTCAATCAAATAATCCCGAGTGGAAGATTTTAGTTCCAAAACCACAACGTATAGAACTGATCAAGTCATTTCACGACCCTCCGGTTTGTGGTCATTTAGGGTTTTACAAAACTTTGGGTAGAATTCAAGAGAGGTTTTATTGGCCAAAGATGAGGCACGACATTCTGAAATATATTAGATCATGTAAGGTCTGTGGTGCACAGAAAATGCCAAACAGGGCTAGAATGGGGTTAATGGGGAAAGAAAAAATTGTTAAACAACCCTGGGAGGTCATAGGATTAGATTTAATTGGACCCTTACCGCCGTCTAAGAAACGCAATGAGTGGATTTTAGTTATTTCAGACTGGTTTTCCAAGTACTCACTTTTATTTCCTCTAAAAGATGCTAAAGCTCATCAAATTGAAAAAATCTTAGAAAATGATGTATTTCTTATGTGTGGAGTACCACGATTTATTATATGCGACAATGGAAGTCAACTATCAGGTAAAACTTTTAGAAATGTTTGTAAAAAGTATGAGGTTAAAATTTGGTATAACGCTGTATACTCACCACATGTAAATTTTGTAGAGAGGAACAATAGAACCATTGAAACCGTGATACGTAGTTATATCGACGAGCACCAAAATTGGGATCATGAAATTTATAAAATTCGTCAGGCATTGAATACTGCAAAACACGAGGTTACAGGTTTTTCACCTTCATTTTTAGTCTTTGGAAGACAACCTCCTCTTTCAGGAAAATCGTTTGAGGATAATAATTTTGAACAAGATTCAGAGATACTACCGGGAGACAGAAAATCTTATTCAGAAAATCTTCAAAATTTAGGGGAGATATTTGATGAAGTTAGAAAAAAACTTCACAAAGCGTATGAAAGAAACAGCAGGTCATATAACCTTCGAAAAAGGGATGTAACATTTGATGTAGGTGACCGGGTCTGGCGTCGGAACAGAGTCCTTTCGAATGCTGCGAACCGTTTTAGTGCTAAGCTTGCTCCCAGATACCTTATTTCTATCGTGAAGAAAAAACTATCTCGACTAGTGTATGAGTTAACGGATACTGATGGAAACAATGTTGGTCGTTGGCACATTAAGGACCTGAAGGCATATAACCACTCAGAGTCCAATGACTCAGAGGAAAATTCTTCTAATTTCTCTGAATAACTTGTCACACTTCGAGAGTGATCACCAATTTTTTTACTTAGATTTTTATAGAAGATTTTTCTAGAACCCTTTGTCCGTTTTTTTTGTTTGCTTTATGTTTCAAAGAACCTAATCACTTGGCTAATACCTTACCGATTTTGTCTTTCACTGATTTTGACCGTTTCCGATTTTGACTTACCGATTATGATCCTATTATAGGCGTGTGATACGCGAAGATATCAGAGCCCTGTGAATTTTGTGTTCATTTCAAATTTATAAATACTTTAATTCCATAAGGTATCACTTTGTTATTGTTTTATGTACAGATTTTGGTCCTGGAAATTAATAAGTTGAACTCCAATTGAATTGAATATTCAAAAATTGTCTATCTTGATAAACAATTTTTTTTGGAGGGGGATGTATAGCATTCATCTTTTCTCATTCTTTATAATTGAGCCATAATTAAATGCTATGTATTTATTTATAAAATGAATTACGTTTCCATTCGAGATTTTGTCCTACTTGAATTAAAATTATTACAAGCAGGTTTTCACACTTTTGTCATGAATTGATGCAGTCATACCTTGTGTTTTACCTCGTATAATTATATCTCAACTACCTAAAAACAGGTGTGATTACTTGAAAAAACCCTCGCTTTCTATCTCGTTACCATATGTATAATAGTACCCGTCTAAGACTGGGCCCGAGGATATTTGGTTGTTGTGGAGGTACACATAAAATTATACCTAGTTCCAATAATCTTTGATTGGACAGCTTGTTGAATTTCCTGCGAAATATAATAGTTTTGTGATTGAATCATAATCATTTGGTGAATTATAAAGCATATCGCCATCATAACTTACCAACATTTTGTATTATATAGTGTACGTCATTGTTCATTAGTATAATTAGTTTGTATATTAATTGTTCAGTACCTCAAATCTCACTTTACGGTGGTGTTTATTTGTTTACATCGATATCGGTATTTACAGTGTTCTCAGTTACCGACTTTCACTGATAATTCTGAAGTGGGAAACTAATCTTCTTTCCTTCTCTTTATTTTGGCATCTACTTCTCTGTCAGTTCATTCCTAAAACGTCTGGTTCCGTGTACTCCTAGTATTTGAAGATTGGGTCAACCCTTTAATACATACAACCTTGGCCATCAATCTGTCAGGCGTCAAGTTTATTCCCCTCTCAAAGTGCCATCGGTTGAAAAGAGACAGGCGTTCTCGACGCACCGTGTCATGCGTAGATTATTTCATTTTGGAAATTTCGTGAACCTTCCTTTTCACACTCTTGATATTTAATAAAAAACTCCTGAATGCCATTTTGGTTTTACGAAGTTGAAAAAATGGGGCTTTCATCAAAAACCGTAGTGTGGAGACGACGTCCTCCCAGTATCTTGAGATACGTTTTCCTTGCCTGCTGTGTGATTCTTTTTGCGGTATTTCATACTCTGAAAACCCTCTGGAACCAAGAGGTATGTATAACCTGCAGACTCTAATTTGTACCACGTGTAGGAAATTTCCTTTTTTATTGAAGTAGGTAGTAAAGTGTTACCTATTTCACAGGGTCCCTTATGGAGGATTGATATTGGGATACCAGCTGTTTGCAGTGACTCTTCGCTGTTCAACTGTCCTGGGAATGATCTGATCGTAGAGATCTATGTAGAGTGCCCATGTTTCCTAAGTCCTACTTCTTCTGAGCTCCGAGCTGTTCATTTTAGCAGTGAGTGTTCGCTATTCGGCAGCCCTGGAATTCATCAGACTGTAGATGTCTATGTTGAGTACCCATGTCTTCGAAGCTCTATAGCTCCTGAGCCTCCAGCTGCCCTGGAAATCTCCCAACCATAGATGTCTGTCGAATACCCATGGCTATTGTCCCTGAGCCACTACTAGCTGTTCTATATTATCATTCTGAGATCCTGTTCGAACACCTAGGTAACTGAGCACAACTGAAAGATTCCACCAACACCAAGGATCATTTGAGGTCAGTTTCACCTAGTTTGTTTTGTGCAGATTTTTTTTTCATCATTGGTATAAATCGATTTGCGCCATTTATATTTTATTGTTATAAAATTTGTTATATCATACATTGAATAATCATCAGCTGATTGATTCCATTCATATATTTTCTTAGTAATTAACTCATTGTACATAATCATTAAACAGCGGGTTTTCATTAAATATTCAATTGGGAATTTGGATTCTTTATTTCATAATTCTCTGTCAATATACTCAAAAGGTTTCTGGGTTCCGAAACACCAAAAACTTCAGTGGCGCTCAATGGCATTTTCTTGACTATCAAATAAAAATAAAAAGATAACATTTATGAAACCCATGACCCAGTGCCGCCAGATGAAGAGCTGCCGTTCGCTTGTATAACATATGCTATAGTAGTACTGTTTGGAATTACTTTTGGGGTCTTTATTTCCATTTCTTTGTCTCCTCCTCTCTGGAGACATGCTTGTAATATTGGAAAGTAGGAAATCTTTTTGTCTTTTGAAATTGTCCATTTTCCAATATTGTGAACAAATAGCTTTCCTTCCACTATCTGAGAATTTAGTCTGACATTTGAAACGACATTTTTCACAATTGACCACTCGGGGTTTTTTAGGTGGTCTTTGCAGCTCATTAATCTCATAATTCAAACCATCACTTCTTCTCTTTTCTGCGATATTGAAGATAAACGAGTATCTAAAGCTGGGGGCCAGCTTTCTTCGGGGGAGGAGTCATGTCATACAATGCCCAAATTTGGGAAAAATCATTAATTATTCTTGCTATCATTTAATTGGGGAAATCAGGGCGAGGATTACTTTGTTATAAAAACCTTGCGACAAGTTCAGTAATGTTTAGAAAAACATCAGGCCATCAACTCGCACTGCGAGCCCGTCCATGTTTTGGAAAACAATCATGGTATTGATTTGTTACGTTTATTCGAACTTGAAGATTCTGTAACGGGTTGATTTCGTTTCACCCCGTAACATTGAAATCAAACACATCTAGAGAAACACTTTAGGCGTTTATTCGTAGGTTATTCTCTTGTGTATTTTTTTTTGTTGTATGCCAGCTCCGGCGAGGGAACCCAATGGTAATGACTCAGATTCGGGTAAAAGAAGGCACTGGTGCTCTTTTGGCTAACTCGGCAAGTATATGGTTGGGAAATTTCAAGGAAATTTCTGGACGTGAGGGAGGAATGTAACGGGTTGATTTCGTTCCACCCTGTAACATTGAAATCAAACACATCTAGAGAAACACTTTCATAAAATCACCTGGTATACACTTCGTGCCCACTTGTGTCTCGACTGCCTTCTAGTAATGGATGCTGTACGTCTCACTGGAGATAGAGGAATACCATCATAACCCTCAGATCTCTCTTTCATACCATGCCATGTTGATAGCTTGACTCGATTCGAAGGAAGCTCGCCTGGAAACAGAGATCAGTTAGTTAGTCCGATTCTGGACAGATTCGATCAGTTTGGAGTTAGGTTAGGATTGATAAAACTAGAAGGATTGATACGAGTTGCCTTCTTTGCCCAACCCGTACTTTTGAAAACACTCTGTTGGGATTATGTGAAGCTTATGGGACGAAAATTGCACTCACCTTTCACCAGTCCAAACTTCCACCCTCGTAGATAGGACAACATCCCAACGGTTTTACACAGTCTATAAAATATTTATCACTAAATTGGCAAATACTTCGGGTATTGTTTCATCAGATTGGAGGGCAAAATCTCGAGAGTTGGACGTCAGGACCTCTAATAACTATTGTGTCCGCTGGAAAGGGTTAAAATCGATAAGTATGTGAAGTTCAACGTCAAAGTCTCATAACTTACCTGTCTAGACCGAGAAGGCTGACTTCCACATCTCAGAGGCATGTTTTCCAGGCGACAATATGTGAACTCCGTTCGGAATGAAGGTGGTGCGTTCCCGTGTAAACCCGCGAGAGTGAGAGAGATAGGGTGACATTCGACAGTGGTTCATCTGTTGGACTGTGGGTCGGCGGATGGACGAACAGAGCGAAAGGAGATGAGGTTACCGATTACGAGTTTGTCGAAAATAGTAGATGGCATTTCGGTTCTTTTTCGAGAAATGTGTGGAACCTTGGTAGAATAAGACGAAGGAGCGTTCTGGCAGCCATTGCAGTAAGTAATTGTTGTCGGGTGGTTTCGAGCTAGATGGAAACTTATTGAGGCGATTTATGTAGGGTTAGTGGATCGTTGAGAAGGCACGAATGCGAGAACTCGTCGGTTGCTTCAGTTTGAGGCAGTGAAGATTTCCTAGTACATCACAGGATTTGGCGTGGAAGGGCCGAAGGTTACAGAGGAGTCTCCATGAGTTATTAGATACCTGGCTGTTCGTTGGTCACTACCGTTAGTCCATGGGCCTGGAAGAGCCGAGAGGACGTGATATTTGATTCAGCACCCTCAACAGAGGTAAAAGAAAGTCTAGGGAGTCACTTGGTGAGTTTTGTTGACATCTATAAATTATAGGTTGCCAGTCGAGGGGGCTAACATTGCTGTACTGGCCAGTACTTCCAGACCAGAGCGTAGTCCTGAGTACTGCGATTAGGGTAGCCTCCCCACCGGACCACCGCCTCCCCCTGTCTAATGTGACATGAGTGTACCATGTGGAGAACAGCTTCTATGTAGTCAGGCGCTGTTAGAGTGTTAAAGAGTAACAATCATTGCGTGTTTATCTGGACTCTTCTGGTCTCTACAGGCTTCATTTCGTTTGCGTTGTCAATTGTTCACTGCGTTGTTATTGAAGTACGGCTCATTGAACTCTTGCCCCGATAGCGTGGTTGTAAGGACCCTTTAGGACTCGTCACCGTTATACATTTTTGCATTGTCGTTTAGTTACTGCGTTGTTATTTAAGATCTTCGCTGCCAACTGAATTATTCGGGTCCTCCAGACCTTGGTGTCCAAGGGACGCTACACCCATTTCAATACATTATTGCATTGTCGTTTAGTTACTGCGTGTACGTTTAACTAGTGCGTTGTAATTTGAGATCTGCGCTGGCAACCAAAACAATTCGGGTCCTTCAGACCCCGGTGTACAAAGAGTTGCTACACCAATCGTTTAATTATTGTTAGATAATGTATTAGTTGTAAACGGCCCCGTGACGTCACAGCGGCGCGTCATTTTCTGGTGTGCTCACATATGTATGTTCTCGTTTTTGATCTATTTATGTTATTAAGTATCACTGTCCCCACTATTTGGTTTGAATTATTATAGAGTTTGAATATTTGCGCGTTATTTTGTTTGTCGGCTGAACCAGATCATCTTGGCAGTCCACTAGCCAGGACTGGCTCATACAGAAATTTGCTAGTGGCGCCCACTTCACTAACAGCTAAAAATTGAATATATTTCTGTTTGCAATCCCAACCTAACCGAACTGAGCTGGCTTGGGCAGAGAGGGTTGCGCACCACGAGCATACAGACGGGCAAACAAAGTGCGTAACATAAATTTGGCACCCAACGTGGGGCCCCGATATAGGAGGTTGAGAGGCTGTGTGGTAATGATTTTGTTGTCTCTATATTTTGTGAGGTTATATATATTTTTTTATTGGTCATTTATGTACATAATCTCCTAACGCTATTTTCGCACATTCGTGGGTGTGGCATTGCACCGACGATATTTCCTCATACTGGATGGTAAAATCACGTTCAAGCCATTTAGCTCATTCCAGTCCATGTATATTTTTTGTACACCAAACCATATGTTTCTGCATTGTCGTGTTGAATAATAATATCACAAGGCAGGCTAATGAATCTGTGTTGCCAGAAACCCGTTCCGAAATTCATAACTGCAATCTCTGTGCATAGAAAATTATCTTTACCGGAAACCAAATTATCCATGAGCTTAAAGAAATGTTTATCAAAATCATTTTTACTTTACTTTCTCATCTCGTTATTGTTGGAAATATATTTCTGCAACCAACACGATTGTTTGAATTTCAAAACTCTATGAATTTTTTCGAGCTTGATTCCCAATTTCAGAGCTTGTTTCAAATTGATATAATGGATAACAGTTCTTTTTATCGAAAAAAGTTGTATTTTTTTTTGCTTAGATTTGGCTTTAGGGGGTATAACATGTTCAGGACAGAGTGGAAGATCTTCATGACACTCAAAAAATTATCTAGGGCAACTCAGATCGAACTCATAGATATCTGTAATCATCGTCATCTTTGATGTCCAATATATCGCCTAATGAATGAATATCCTCAACCCATTGGAATTCACCTGTAGGAAGAGGCATATTCATTGCAGCTCCATATGAATGATTCACATCTGAATACATCAAATATGAAGATGGTAATTGTGGGTCATACAAGTCCCCCATATATTAATTGTTTGCTTTGGCATACCGATTCAAACATTGAGAAATACCTCCCCTCATTCCCTCCTCAATAAACATGATCAAATCAATGTCGGTCAAAAATCCAAATTCAATCCCGGTTATTTTCAACATACTATCTAAAGCCAATCCTGGAGCTGTAAAATAGTGTAGACTATCAAGACCGTATGTTTTCAAGCAAGCAGTTCTGTAATTTTCGAAAATATCTGCAAGTAGGATGATATCTGTTTTCAAATATAATTCCAAGTATTCTTGTAGAGTTTGGATGCCAAAAAAACTCCAATTTTTTTGCATGGTAATGATCTCCTGAATATACACCCCTCCCTGTGAGTTTATTTTGAAATTTTTCATGTTCAGGTAGAGCGGTCTCTTTGAGTTTCAGCCAAGAATCTAAATAATCATAGGGGGAAATACCCTAACGTGTGAGCAAATTGAATTGTTCTTCATTCAAACAGATTTTTTTCGCTATCTTCTTCTGATCAGGCAAGTAGGTATGAAGCTAAAGTTTCCGAACTGCTACCCATGAACATCGTAAAGGGCACTTTCTCTGTATTTTTCCAATTTTTGAATCTCACCCTATCATTTTCTTTACACAGATCATTTTTTTTTTATCTGTCTACAACGAACTGAATGTTTCTCTTAACTTTCTTCAGTCTTGAAATGATTGAGACATCGGTCACATAATCATTTTTTATGCTTTATTTTACCCATTGGTGTATTGAGTAATTTCGATACATTTGTGATGCGGGCAAAATGAAAGACTTTTCTCCTGCGAATGTTCCTCATCATAAAATTCATCATTCAGATCAGGTTTTTCATACGATGGTAACATTAACAAATTTACTTTTCGATCAAAATCAGTTTTACTAAAACCAATAGGTAGAATTCCAATCTTCTGTTCTCATCAATCGTCGAAAAAACATTTGTCGAAATTTCATTGATTTTCTCAAATTCTTCAATGTCTTTGAATTCCATGGGAAATTTGATGCCATCATATTTCAAAACTTGACTGAAATGTGGAAAAGATGATGTACGACTGAAATTTGTTCCTAGTCGAGCACAAACTACTGACCACAGAAAACAATAAGGATCATCGTTTTTAATATTCACAACTCCCTTGGAATTTTTGATAGATGCAGATGAATCAACATATGTCGATTGACCGACATTAATGGGGAAATAATGATTAGTAGTCACTTTCAATCGTGAAATTTGAAAAAGGGCCCATCCTGATTATCTTTCTTGAAACTCGCTGAGTTTTTGGAGAATCTTGCCTACAACACGTTCGTCATACCATTCCTTCGAATTTTTCAAATTATCAATTATTTGACTTTGCGTATTGGAATGTTTCACATCTGCTTCCAATGAATTCGGTTTGACAAAATTCCATAGAAACACCGTATTCACTTTCGAAACACACTTTTTCAATTCAGATTTTATTTTCAGTTTGAAACTCTTGACCCTTCTCAAAAAAAAATTTAGGATCCTTGATTATTTTATTAATTATCACCCCTATACGAATGCTTTTATTGAAACATGTGTCAATGTCCTTCCAAACCAAATATGAATTTATATGTTTTCGAAAATCTTTTTTCATTTCTAATATTCCCTTGAACTAGATTTCTGCCTGATACATTTGCGGACTATACACAAAGTTTCTTCAACCAATTTAATTCAATACTGACGCTCTTTTCTAGTTTTGATCAGAGAATGAGCACTTTCGAGTTTTTTTCAAAAAACGACCATTAACTGGATCAATCACTTACTAAGGCACTAAAAAACACCACGTTACACACAACATGATAAATTGAGGGTTCGATGATGAATGTACTACAATTAAAAATTGGCTTCATATACACCACTTATGATGTCATGTTGAAGAAAAACAACCGAATATGGAAATTATGCATGCATGGATTCAAATAGAGATAATGAGCCATCATTTGAATTTATTGCATTGGTACCGCATGTCTACGTGATAGTATTGACGATATCGCTGGAATTGGAACGCAATTAGAATAATGAGGCCGGGTGCAGAATATCTGAGAAAATACCCACGCGCTGAGTGCTCGAATTGCTATGCAATACTGATTATTGGTGCTGCGTGCAAACAACCCACGTTTTGCCATCGAGGTGATAATTTCGAGTAAAAATTCGACTGAAATCGATTACTTGTGTATTCACAAAGTCAACAAGGCCAATCTAGCTCCAACCATTATTGTTACTTTAACAGATACAACACTTTTTCCATCCGATATGGCTCTAGTGTTTTCATTGTGCATTAGATCCTGCGACTTTCATCATTACTCGTAACAAATTGATTATATTTTTTTTCACATATGAACTAATCTTCATCTAGTTATTCAAAAAACATTGTTTCCCATTCAAGCTGTGCTATCACCCCAAATCTTCCATTGTTTTAGATTCAGTGTGTCTCATTACTTGCACCATTTGAACTGATCTTCATCTAGTTATTCCAAAAACATTTTTTTTCAATTCGAGCTTTGAGTGTGTTATAACCTCTAAATATTTTGTTGTTTCAGATTCGGCTTGGAGAATATCGTAAAGAAATCCGAGGACTGTATGGTTATCTATTTGTTATACACCCCAAAGATGATCACCCCAACCAAAAAGTTTGGCAATCTTTCGTCAAGACTGCTGTTGAGAATGAAAAAGAACTGGCCCTCCTGCAGAAGGCATTGAATGGATTCAATTTCAACCCCATTGAAGAAGATGCTACCACCCCAGCATCTGACGAAGGATCACCGCCCAAGAAACAACTGAAAATGATTGCAGAGTCGTCTTCAAGCGATGGCAGCGGCGCTGAGGGGTAATGAAGTACAATCGGCCGATTTTGACACCAGATAAAAATGAGGTTTCGTCATCACCATTCGAAGAGTCGCAAGTGTTCAATTTCGATTAACCGTAGGAGTGTCTACAGCAGCAACAGCAATGGAAGGTGTCAATCGTTCAAACATCTACCTATGACACACTTCATTTGAGTTATGAAAAAGAGGATAAATCTAAAAGTTTTCCATTCAATGAATTGGTTCAGTTGGTTGTTTGGAATGCAAGTCTTGTTTTGTTCTCGTGAACTTTTGATTGAAAATTATTATGTGGAAACTAGTGACATTCTGAGATCGTGTTATCCATTAGGAAACTCAGTGGAAATGCATGAAATAGCTGATCACCCATTAGAGAATGTTGAATCGATAGAACAACTTCTTTGTGATGAAACACTAGTGGATTCACCATAATTTGTAGCTGTATGTATTCGGTAAAAAAACTTGTAATGTTGCTGCGTGTTTATTGAATCAAAAATACTCGACACATATTTTATAGCTTTTTTTATTTTCTGCAATGCGTATACCAATACCATAACAAGATAACATTTTCCAAAGAACAATTCAAATTGTTGTTTGATGCTGTTTACAATGAATTGATTTTGAAAATAATTTCGAATTTTCCAAAGCAGGACAAAAAAGTTATTTGATTTTGAATAAGAGTTTCGAGACATTTCTTTTTTTCTGATCCTTTGATGAAAATAACTGCATCAGGCTCTATGGAGTTCTTGATGAATCCCGATATTTCCTCATACTTGATGGTAATATCACGATCAGTCCATTCAGCCCATTCCAGTCCATGTATGTTTTTTGTACACCATTGTGTTGTTGAATTGACTAATATTCTATTCTATTATTTTTTATTTAACGTGGGCCTATTTCCGCTACCAAGGCCAATAACCAACGCCGATGCACACTTTCCCCAACCGGAAATTTTTCCGAACCCTGATATTCCAACCAGAGGTAGGGATCTTTAACGAGGCCAACATCCATGGACTCGGGACCGACGGCTTAACGTCCCCTCCGAAGGACGGCATATCCTCAATATATCTTGTGCTCATTGATATATTGTCTGCGAGCTATGACATGCTACTTCGCTGCAGCTGTACGGGCTTTCGACACGGTATTTCCCTGCATGGTCACCCATCCAAGTACTAACCGCGCTCGGCGTTGCTTAACTTCAGATATCGAATGACTGTCAGTCAACCTGAAGAGCTAGGCCATGCCCAATCGACTAATATCACAAGGCAGGCTAATGAATCTGTGTTGCCAGGAACCTGTTTCGAAATTCATACCTGCAATCTCTTTTCATAGAAAAATATCTATGCCACTATACTAGAAACAAACTGATATCTATAAAGTACATGATAATGCTCGTTTGAATGATCAGAATGAAAAAACTTGAGTATTCATAATTTCAAGCAATGTTGTCGTCATTAATTCAAATATTATGACTTTTATTCATTTCTAACCATTTAACAAATACCTTACCATTGTTTCGTTTCGAAACCTTCTCAACTAGATAGACATTGGAAAATTTGGCTTCCTGCAACTGCTTCTTATGAAATCCTCCTGAGATATCTTCACCCTTCGCATCTCGCAATAAATACGTTTTGGGGTTGCTCAACTGAACTTTCCTTATAATGAACAGTTCATTCGACCAACTGAAAATATATTTTTTATCGAAAATTCTTCGAGTTTTAGATATTCGAACATGATCACCCTCTTTAAGTTTACTATCATTCCTTCCTACTAGTTTAATATTATTATACACGGTTCGAAGTAAAGTCTTTTCGTTCTTTTTTCCAACATCTTTGGGTTTCATTTTGATTGTTCTATGCTTGCACGTTCTACAGTAGTAGCTTTTTTTTCACTGAACGAACTGTTATGATAAATACCATATTTCTTTATGAGCTTTTTGAATTCAGCATTGGAAAAATCCCTTTCCCTATCTGCTTGCGAATTCTTGGGTGTTTGTTCACGTAAAACTCTATCTATAGCTCCAACAATCTCAGATGAAGTCTTATTTTTAGCCCATACATATTTTGAAAAACAGTCAATTGCCACCATAAGGTATTTATATTCATCATTTCCCTAGCATATGGCAACATTTCAACCAAATCGGCTTGGAGAAGGTCACTAAGACCTTTTACAATTACTCTGCGTCTCCTGAAATTCAATCGAGCCGGTTCGTGAAGTTCATTAACAACATGCCATTTGACATCTGTTAAATTAGTAATAATGTGTGTGTGATATTGAAACGATATCAACTGATGAAAAACTTTATTGCATCCTTTCCTCATAAATACGATCTCTATGAACATTATTCAAAACAGGGTTGATAACAAATAAAGTGTCACTGATGCGCCGTTTGAAACGCTCTCGATCCACAACGAAAAATTCCCAATAAGTTTTCCAACTTCGGTATGCATAGCTCCATACAACCATATGATGAATTTCATTGTCTCTTTCATTTAATTCAACCTTCTTCATGTTCTCTCTCTGCTTCAGTGAGCTTTCACAACGTTTGTCAAAAGATTATATTGTCAAAAGATTATACTCGACTAGACGATCATGTAATATAGGCCAATACGCTGTTGTCCCAGCAGGTATATTTTCGATGGACTCCAAATCGAGGGTAATATCGATGCTGCCCGACTTCAGGGTATCGTTTGATAACTACAATCGATCACAAAGAGCGGGGCAGCATTGCGGAACTGTCCTATGGTGTAATATGGTTCACCAGAGTTCTTGTAGTAATTGGCTTCCTGAAACTTTGCATATATATCAAACAGCACGGCAATTTGTATTTTACTGAAATTCATATTCAAATTATCATAGGGATACACATCTGAATTGAGGTGGAGCTTCATGTTAGTTATATCACAATGATCGAGATTGATCATATCTCTTTTTGTTTGTTTTTTTCTCATAGTCTGAAGGATGTAGTTTATCCCGTGCGACGTCATTCAATAGACATAATGTTTCAATTTTTTACCAAAATTTGAAGAATATATCTCCAAGAACTGATGGGTTTGCTGACGGAAGAAAAATCTACAATTTGCCTCATATGTTTTAGATTTTATGCTGCTCGTGTGAACAATGGTGGGTGGTATGAGTACGTGGATATGCATTAGACTCGACCATTCAGTGACATATCATGGACACGGTGTAAAGCATCTGGCACTCAGCTAACACAATACCGATATATCGATACATGCACGATCTGCAATAACACCCCTATGTCGGAGCACTTACCTTGGAGCAATGGGTCAAAAAACTATCAGCCCTTTACAGGGCTACAAAAATTTAAAAAATGAGATACGAACATTTGTTAGGTGTTCACCTCTCAATTACAATAAAATGTACACTCATGATGTATTAAGCGTTCGGAATATGTATTACTAGCCGTAATGCTGCAATTTGAGAAAAAATCAATAAAGGCCATGTCGAAGTCATTTCGCGCGGTTGCCTCTGAGGTAGGGGTGGGGGTAACGCTAAAGCCACTACTCACCAATGTTTTTTCTCAAAAGCATATATTTCATTAGTCAAGTTGAATGGGTACATGTAGTTTCAATGTTACATTGTGAAAAAAATTGAAAAGAATTCTGCTATGCAAAAAAAGCATATTATCAACAAATTAGAAGATACATTCATTTTGTGAATAACCGAGATATAAATGACGATCTCTATTCCAAAATACGCCCAGTTCTAGATATTATAGGGAGAAATTGCATCCAAATTGAAAATTGAAAACGGCAAAGCATTGATGAAATTATGGTTAATTATGGTAAATTATAAAGGTAAAAAAGCAGGATCAAAACGTCAATATATTAAGTCCAAACCCAAAAAATGGGGATTCAAGATATTCGTGGGAGCGGGTATTTCTGGATTTGTTTATGATTTAATCGTTTATGGTGGAGAAAAAACATTCATACAACATCAGAAATTCTCAAATGACGAGATGGGTATGGGTTTGGGTGCCAAAGTAGTAATTGGTCTCTGTCGGTCAATAGAAAATCCCGCTTGCACTCTATTTTGAAAATTTTTTCACGTCCTTGGATTTACTACACACTTCACGAAATGAATATGGAATATTGGCTCTGGGTACTATCAGAAGTAACAGGTTACAAAACTTCAATTTGGAAGACGATAGAGCTTTGAAGAAAAAAGGCCGTGGATCATTCTGCACCAAAAGTGACAATGAAAAGAAATTTACATGTGTGAAGTGGTATGATAACAAACCTGTTTCATTAGTAAGTACATTTGTTTCTTGTGAACCAGTTACAACTGCTCATAGATATGGAAAATCACGAAAAGCCAAAGTTGATATTCCCTGTCCTAGTATAGTCAAACAGTATAACGCTCACATGGGAGGAGTGGATCTGATGGACATTCTCGTTTCTTTATACAGGATCCCACTGAAGTCACGCCGTTGGTATCTATTGATATTTTCTCGAATGATAGATATATGTCTGAATAATGCTTGGTTGTTGTATCGACGTGACCGAAAATTATTGGCTGCTGAAGATAAAGAATTATCTTCGAAAGAATTCAGATATACAATAGCTCAATCTCTGAAATTGAAAAACAGGGTAAAACAACGACATTCATCTGAAGTTATGAATGATTCTAAACAAATCAAGCGAGTAGTAGTACCTAGACCACCACCCGACGTATGTTCTGATAAAGTCAATCATCTTCCAATATATTCCACGAAAGGTCGATGTCGATTGTGTAAGGCTGGAGAAACTCACTGGATTTGTAGCAAATGCGACGTAAGACTGTGTTTGGTAAAAAACCGTAACTGCTTTTATACCTTTCATGACAATAATTAGATTCTATATTTTTTTGTGTATGTTTGTGGCACATTTAGAGTTCACTTTCAGTTTTTATTGCAAATTAAGACATTCAACACACATACGTTTTTTCATTGATTTATTGGCATTGAATCTTATGAGATACAAAATATATTTGTGACATATCTCTCATCATTTCGCAGTGTGTCCTATAAGATACAGCCCGTAAATTTTTTGCATTATGATGTTTCGTTTTTTTTTACATAAATGGGTGCTAATTAACATAAAAATACAATATATTTTGATTTTTGCACAGTGGGTTAGCTAAATAGATGTTTGCCAAATTAAGGGTTAAGTACTGATTCATTCAATGCTTTGGCAAATCCAGTGCTTTTGAAAACTCCACCATCCGATATGCGGCCTTGGCAGCCCACATAAACATAAGTAAAATTGTAATTCGCATCAACTACAGCAAATAAAACAATACTGAACGTTCCCTCATAGTTGAAGAACTCAGATCCACTAAATTTTGGTGATTGGATAACAATATGTTTGCCGTCCATGCTTTCGATGCACATTGGAAAACTCCAAATGTTTCAAAATCTTCTGCCACTTTCACCCATTCTTTGGATGTTTTTGGAGCCTGAAACAAAACTTTATATATAACCACTACCCAGCAAAGCCTAGTGTGATTTCATAACATTAATTATCGACCTCACGCTACAGATGTAAAAAATACCC
The DNA here is from genome assembly GCA_032362365.1 of Zygogramma bicolorata. Lineage (NCBI taxonomy): Eukaryota > Metazoa > Arthropoda > Insecta > Coleoptera > Chrysomelidae > Zygogramma > Zygogramma bicolorata. The sequence continues at coordinate 82,045 of JAVJAQ010000459.1, read as the reverse complement.
TGTATATTAATACATAATTCATTATTTCAGGATAGCCATCCATCAAGCAGGGGAGACAGTGACGGCAATGAGAGTCAATCGTGTGAATTGACACGTAATTCTAATGAGAGTACAATGCCTGAACTGGATGGTAATGAGTCAGATGTTCAGATAGAAAACCAGGAAGAAGAGGTCGTGGAGCAAAACATTGAACAAGGGTCTTTGAGGTCTGACTTCCCAAAAAAAAGACCATTCAAAACATCAAAAACATCGAAAGAGGGCTCAAAACAACGACCATCCAAACAGCATTTATTATCTGCTCAAAAAACTGCTGATAAAAATTCCAAACTATCAGATACTGCTAGTACGAGTACTTCTGATGAGGAATTCTTTGAAATAATGAAATCCGTATATCAGAAAAGACAGACAACCGAAACACGTGACAAATACTCGATATTAGGTGAACTAGTTGGATATATATTTTTTTATATGCAGATTCACACGAAAGGGAAGCCCTGTAATGTTCAAAGAACACCGCGTGAATCGAGGGACAGTAAATATGAATTTACATTTACTTTGAATTTCTGAAGTTTGTAAGCCTCAGGAAAAACTTTTTTTTGGCCAGGAGCATCACATACTTCCGGCACAATTCTGATATTGAAGAAGTAGATACTTGTTGTCCTGCCCGTATACATGCCAACACAATCCACAAACGCTGAGCAAGACCTGACTCAGCGTCGGCCTGTAGAGTAACGGGAAGAAAGAGCATTATTCATTATTCATGCGGGTGTAGTTTAGTTTATTTTAATTCGGATAAAGAGAAAGATGTGTGTGTGTGTGATTTGTTCCGAAAATATAGTTTGTGGTTCCAGTCGTGTTCATTTATTCACTCTGAATCAAAGATAGTTGCATCCCTAACATCAGAAGTGGTGATTTTTTTTCTTGTTTCTTTGTGTTGTGAATATTCGGAGATCATGCCAAGACGAAAGAGACAGAATTCCTCGTCCACATCCTCATCATCGGAATCGGATTCATCAAGCGACACGCGTAAAAGCAGACACCATAAGACGGAAAAGAGACGCTGTAAGGCAAGACCACAAAGAAATACTAGTATCGATGTAGCAGGGGTAAGTGATACAGTTTCATTAAGATCGTGCCCTGTGACCCCGCAACAGTTGAATATATCCGTGGTAATACCGGAATTCAATCCTCTCAAAGACGATATTTCGCATTGGATAGATGTTATCGAACATAATGCACGTATTTACAGCTGGACAGAAGACAGTATGATTTTTCAAACAACGAGTAAACTGACAGGGACCTCGCAAATATGGTATCATAGTTTAGTGACGACTGATGTCAACTGGTCTCACTATACGTGGAAAGATTGGAGAGAAAAATTAATAGAAACATTTCAGAGTAGACGTGACCTTTATTTTCTTTTCCAAGATTTAATGAATCATAAACCTACTAGAAATCAGTCTCTTTACGAATTTTTGTTTCTGCATTTAGCCAAGATAGATAAATTGAGTGTGAGTGTGACAAAATTTCCCTAATATTAGGGGCAATTGGAGACCAATATATCAAAACCGCAGTAGATGCTGCTCAGGTGAAAAACATTAATGATTTGGCATCTTATTTACATAATAAAACTCATGCCGGGGTGTCGCAAGGACAACCGGGGCCGAGTAGACCTAACAGTCGTATGGAATTTCACAAAAACTTCAAAGACAATCTTAGCAAAAGCAAATTTCAAGCAAAACCTATCAATAACTGCAACTCCTGTGGTAACCCGGGCCACATAAGGGAACAGTGTCCCCACAGACGCAAAGTATGCAACTGCTGCAAAACTTTGGGTCACATCGAATCGAAAAAAGTACAGCGATAAACACGGAAATGACGGAATGATTGAACATGTTAAAATGATCAGAGAAAAATCTTCAGAAAAATTTTATAAAACAATTCTAGTTAATGACAGGGAGGCTGTGGCAATCATAGACCTAGGTAGTGATTGTTCAATAATACAGCGTAGCCTTGCCCTAGAGTTGAATTTAAATATAGTGAGATTGGACGGTAACGTTAGGTTATCAGGTTTCGCTGGGCAAAGCGTGGACGTTTATGAATGCGTAATCACTGAGGTTTCAATAGACAATTGTTCTCTGAATATACAAATGTACGTCATCAAGGAGCCACTTAAAGACACACAATTGATAATAGGGCGTAACTTCACTGAAGACAAACAAATTACTTACCAAAGGGTAGGAGATAACTTTACTTTTACAAATCTCAGAAAGAATGGGAGTGCTCCTACACGCAAATTCGACATATGCCATGGAGACATATCTTATTCTGATAAAAATGCGTTGATCAGATTAATTGAACAGTTTGATTCTTGCATGTATGTATCTATAAACAGACTAGGAAAAGCACATTCCGTTTCTTTAACTATCGAAACCAAAGTCCATACACCAGTTTGTTCACGACCCTATCGGTTATCAGAGAGTGATAAAATTATAATGAGACAACAAATCCAAGAATTGCTTGAGGCTGATATAATACAAAAGAGTAAGTCAGAGTATGCTAGCCCCGCCTTGTTAGTTAACAAAAAAGAAGGCACTAAATGGCTTGTGGTTGACTATAGAGCCCTCAACAAAATTTCCGAGAAACAACAGTTCCCATTACCGTTGATTAAAGACCTAATCGATTCGGTAGGCAATTACAAGTACTTCTCAACACTTGATTTAGCAGCCGGATACCATCAGATACCTGTAAGTACCGAATCAATTCATAAAACAGCTTTCATTACACCTGAGGGGCTCTATGAATACAAGAGGGTACCTTTTGGATTATGCAATGCCCCAGCCGTTTTCCAAAAGATGATGACGGAAATTTTTGAGCCCTTGAGAAAATTTGGGGTAGTACCTTACTTAGACGACATAATCATCCCTTCAAACACTGTACAGGATGGGCTAGAATTACTAGAGAGAGTTCTTGAAACCGTACGAACTTTCGGGCTAACCATAAGACTGTCAAAGTCAAAGTTTTTACATCAAGAAATCACATACCTGGGTAATGTAATATCAAAAGGCAACGTTTCTGTGAACAAGGATAAAATAGAAGATGTGAGCCTGTTTCCAACCCCTAAAACCGTTCATCAATTGAGACAGTTTCTAGGGCTTGTAGGGTACTTCCGCAAATTCATACCCAACTACGCTTCCAAGACACGCCCGTAAACAGTATTATTGAAAAAAGACAAAAAATGGATATGGGACCAATCTCACTCGAACATCGTAGACGATTTGAAAAACATTATCTGCTCAAAGCCAGTATTGTCAATTTTTGACCCAAGTCTCAAGACTCTGCTTTATACTGACGCTTGCCAGGATGGATTGGGAGGCATACTGATGCAGCTTACGAAAGACGGTGAGAAACCAATAGCTTATTTCAGCAAGCAAACCACTCCAAATGAACAGAAGTATCATTCTTTCGAGCTCGAGCTCCTTGCAATAGTCAAATCATTAGAAAAATTCAGGCATTACCTTCTTGGCTTAGAATTCACTATTATAACAGACTGTAGTGCAGTTAAAAATGCGATGACAAAACACAAAATAATCCCAAGAATAGCTAGATGGATGCTCAGTCTGCAAGAATATAACTTCCAGATTCAAAATAAGGCTGCATGGTACTCAGATGCAACACGTTGACGCATTAAGCCGAAATCCAGAAATTATCAATCACAATGTGTTGGCGATATCAGAGGAGGATTGGTTGAAGGAAGCCCAAGATCAAGACGACCAAATTCGAAATATAAAAGAAATTCTGCTTTCCGGAAATTATGACGAAAACCGTTCAATTTTCAAGGAATATGATCTTGCAAACCGTATTTACAGAATAACCGAGCGAGGACGAAGGTGGCTAGTACCGAAGAAATGTAGATGGCAAATTGTGAAATTGAACCATGACGACGCTGGTCATTTTGCATTCGAAAAAACACTCGGTAGAATACAAGAACGATACTGGTTTCCCAAAATGAAGCGATTTATCAAGAAGTACATATCTTCATGCCTTAATTGCCTTTACCACAAAACCATCAGTGGAAAGAAACCAGGACTACTTCATTCCATCCCAACCATTTCACACACTCCATATAGATCACGTTGGACCGTTTGTGAAAACAAATAAGGGTAACAAGCACATATTGGTAATAATAGACGCCTTCACTAAATTTGTTTTTATAAGAGCCGTTCCAAGTACAAAAACAAATTACGTCATTCAAGAACTAGATGAAGTATTAAAAACATTCGGTAACCCGAGAAGGATAATTTGCGATGCTGGATCATCTTTTACATGCTCAGATTTTATCCAATATTGTCAAAACAAAGGAATCAAGCTCTTCAATACCGCAGTTGGTATGCCAAGAGGTAACGGCCGGGTTGAAAGAGTCAACAGAACAGTCATCGACGGTTTGGCCACAATGGGAGCAGACACTGACTCAGACAATTGGGATAGTAACCTAACTGCCGTTCAACAAGGCATAAATAGCACCAAACATAAAACTACTGGAGCCGGCCCTTCTACACTGCTATTCGGTACGACACTGAGAATGGATGGAGATCGGTACCTAGAAACCACAGAGAGCAATGACGATGAAATAGATGTCACAGCATTGCGGCAAACCGCCAGCAGAAACATGGAGAGGAACAGACAAAAACAAGATACGCGCTTCAACAAGAAGAGAAAGGTATCCCAAGGTTTTCGATTGGAGACCTAGTACTCACAAAAATTGCAAGTATCCCTAGCAACGGTGAGAGCAGAAAACTGGTGGCGCCATTCAAAGGGCCTTTTAAGGTTATCGAGGTCTTACCACATGACCGTTACAGAGTGAAGGAAGACATCCACGCGACAAGATCGAGAGTTCCATATGAAGGCGTAGTGTGTTTGGAACACATGAAACCCTTCAAAATCAGACACTAGACCAGAGACATTATAAATGTAAGTAGACATTACAGTCATGAGACTGCCCGAATGCTGGCAACTTCAGAATATCAGACCTTATCAAGACTGCCTATCTGCAGGCAACTATCAAGACTGCCCATCTGCAGGCAACTATCAAGACTGCCCATCTGCAGGCAACTTACTAATTACGATATTCAGATTTTCTTAAGACTGCCCAGTTGCTGGCAACAAACTAGATATCAGACATTGAAGACTTCTAGGTAGATACGGCCACTAAAAAGCAGCCAGCCAATTATTATTATTATTCTTTCAAGACGTCTCTTCAGGAAATTGATTTTCTTTCCTTTTCATTTTTCAGTCCAGGTGCGACCGAGGACGTTCGACACTCAGGATGGCCGAGTGTTGTCCTGCCCGTATACATGCCAACCCAATCCACAAACGCTGAGCAAGACCTGACTCAGCGTCGGCCTGTAGAGTAACGGGAAGAAAGAGCATTATTCATTATTCATGCGGGTGTAGTTTAGTTTATATTAATTCGGATAAAGAGAAAGATGTATGTGTGATTTGTTCCGAAAATATAGTTTGTGGTTCCAGTCGTGTTCATTTATTCACTCTGAATCAAAGATAGTTGCATCCCTAACATACTTCAAAAAAATAATACATTGAGCTTTTGAAACTATCAACAGTAGCTGAAAATCTTGCTATCACCAGTAGCATCTCGGTAATTTGTATTCTGTTTACATATCATTGGTCCCAGTATATTTACGAAGTTTTCAAATTCATGATTGGACATTCTTACAAAATTATGATCTCAGTTCTCCTTTTATTCCTATGTCATCATGTACCAAATCTGCCATAATTTTGTCCGTTCCATAATCTATTCGTCGCCTTAAAAATGATTTCATCCAGTATCTTGGTTGTTTTCGCTTCATTCGCCCAAAAGACTCGATTATAAAAATACCGCACACCATTATGAAATCATCGTCTAGGGAAGGCATGATGAAAACTGTTCGTGAGGTGGAAACGGTACACATCAAAACAAAACACGCGACAGACTAACTTTTTGTTCGTTTGGTGGAATTCGAGTTTCGAGTTTGTTTTCGAAACTACAAGTTTTTTGTTTCTGTTTTTGAAATTGAAACTAGTCGCAAGCGAGTCCGTTTGGTGAAAATCCGCCTTTAGTGTTACTACTGCGGAAGAATTGGACATTTTGCTTCAGGATGTCGGGATAGGAAAATCCCGAACGGCACTGGACATCACAACTGAACCCTGGTGCTGTACAACATATTGACAATAGATGGGACTGTAAATAACCAAAACATAAAAATGATTCTGGATACAGGGGCAGAACAAAATATAGTAAGCAGGGACTTGGTTGGTTCTTATTAACCAAATAATATCAAAATCGGCTGATAGTAGGGGTTGGAAGGATTCCAACTCTTGTCAAAACAAAACTATCGGTGAAAATCGAAAATTTGAGTACAACTTGTGATATTATGGTTATAAATAAGCTACCACATCCTTCGATACTTGGAATGGATTTTTTTAAGGAAAAACAAGGCAATAATTGACTTTGATAACAACACAATAAAATTCAGTAATAAAAATGCCAACGCAGTTATAGATTTGTCCGAAAATAAGGAGGAGAGATTTGTAGGAAATTCAATAAAAAAAAATTGAAAATGCTTCCCATACAAAGATTTATATCAGGAAGAATGCGAAAATAATGTTAGAAAAACACTCAATGATATTTTGACCATAACATCTAATGAAAATGAAAAACATTTCCAAAATACAGGTATAGAAAAAATATTTAGTGAGTCTCTAATCAACATCAGTTTCAATAATATTTCTCAGTGTGATGAAAACCCAGTTAATGAATTGCATCAAGAACAGGACAATATCAAGGAAATATTACAGGAAGAGGATATTTCCACAAACCTCTCAGCACTCGAAAATCAAATTGTTATACATGATGATTGGCAAGACAATAGGAAAAAGGAAAATGAAGTAGAGGTCACACTCACGAAAGATTTTGTTGTTCTACCAGGCATTGATCATTATTTACCAGTTCAAATCGAGTGACGGCAATATGCGACATTGTCAGCAGCGTATTAGACGCCTTTGAGGATAGAATGAGTTGCTCTGCGAAATTTTACGATATGTCGAAAGCTTTCGATACTGTGTGCCATGGGGCTTCAATTGATAAGCTGCAGTACCATGGTATACGAGGAAAACCGTTAGTACTATTCATTTCATATCTGGATCCCCGTCAGCAACGTGTTAAATGGAATGGTAACATATCGGAAAAAAAAACGTAAAATTTGAAGTTCCCCAAGGTTCTGTCTTGGGACCCGTGTTGTTCATCATATATTTGAATGATTTTTCGTATAATAAGAATTTAAAATTCATATCCTACGCAGATGACTGTACTCCATTACATATAAATACCACTGAAAATCTATTTCATGATGAAGAGAGTTCTGATAGATTTATTGAAGAATGGACGAGTGTGAATTACCTTACATCAAATGAAAGCAAAACAGAGTACCTCAAGTCTCAAATAGGAAAAAAATAAAGAAGAAGAATTTATTCTGGGGTGTAAGGTGCTCATTGACGTATATTCCATTATCAATACCTGTGACTTTCAAGCCATTTCTGGGGTTATCAGATCCATGACGTTTTTGCTTGTAAAGTGTCAATACCTTGTCTTTGAGAGTGCGTGAAGTAAATTCAACTACGATGTTCTTAGGAGATTTAGAATTGTCATAGAAGCTTTGCACACGATGAGCAGACTCGATCATGTCAGAGGCGTCTGAATCCAAGAAATTAATGATTTTTTGATGACTTCCTCCGTGTCTTCATCTCTTTTTTCCGGGATACCTTGACACTCGAGATTTTTCATTCTGGATCGTTGTTCTGAGTCACCGAACTTAATGTCGAATAATTCTTCTTTCAGGAGTTCATTTTCTTCTTTCAAAAGTTCGAAACCCTTCAATAAGTTACCAATATCTTTCCACGATTGTTGAAATTCAGTGATTTTATCGAAACAAAAATTAACAGAAACAAAGATATCATCTTGCCTTTTATTCATTGCCGACATATTCCGCTTCAGATCCATAATCAGGTCCATACCAACACCTTTTCGCCCTTCATCTACAATCACTTCAGTACCTGTAGATTTTCTCATACCGTCAGCGCTGGAACGCTCCGATTCGTCAGTAAGATGACGGCAGGCTGTGTATTTCCAGGCTAGACCTGGTATACACTTCATAGTGCGGAACTGATCGTTGCTAATATTGGCACATTTCAAGTGATAACTCAAGCCACAAAAACAGGTACAATCTACACCTGACGACTTTTTTGTTATGTGCTGCACATAAAGAGCATATCACATTCATCTTTGCGAAATAATTTCCACGAGATTCAATACTGAGAAAGACTGTATAGGTTCTGTGAAAACGATATCACCACCTCGACGGTCAAACTGATACTGTTGGGAATTGTCAGCCAATACACAACAGCATACCAACCTAGTTGCAAAGGGTTAGTAAAGCGATTCAATGGTAGTTTGGCAAACATGCTGTCAATGTATACTACTACTGAACAAACCGACTGGGACGAATACATACCGTATGTCACTTTTGCATACAGTACCGCAAGACAGGATACAACTAAATATTCATCTTTCATGTTAGAATATGCAAGAGAACCTATTCTTCCAACCGAAGCTAACCTGATGTCTAACGTGAACTCACCAGATGCTCAGCAAATAAGCGATAGAGCCCTGGCTGTGAGGTGTAATGTGGTTGAAAATATTCGCAAAAGGCAAGGACTAGACGAAGGAAGATGAGACGACAAGCATCGTCATTTAGAATTTGATATTGGAGACAAAGTCAAAGTGTTTACCCCGGTTCGTAAAGTAGGAAAGAGTGAAAAGCTAATACTGGCCAAAATAGGAGAAGTAGATTACGAAGTGAAATAGTCCACGTGGGTCGTATTCATCCCTATTGTGATCCATGGACTCCCAAACCTGGAGATAACACAGAAAAAGACGATGAAGAGATAGAAATAAATCAATGAATAGTAACCCCTGACAGTACAATATTGCAGATATTCATTTGATTAGGTACAAATCTCCTATCAACTCAATCAGAATATGTCACCATAGAAAATATTCCCTGTGAATATGTCTTCTGATTATCCATGTACATATATTAGCATATAATGATCAAATAATCAATCCCCAGATTCTTCAGCCTTGATATAAAAAGAGTCCACACTACTCACAATATAGAGGTTACAGCAGGCGCGTTTTGGAGACCCCTTCCCCAAGCGGTGAGTTATGAGGCCACAATCCCCCTAGTTTACCAATCTAACTGCTATGAAAAATCAGAAATGAAAAATGATATAATTCAGAATATAGGTTTTAACAAGTGGAAAGATGGTCAGACTTCATACAGATGTAGGGCAATAAAACATTTAAATTTACTACAAGAAGCATTTAATATTGACTTTCGAACCCTTTCACGAAGTTGGAGCCCCATTTACCTAAGGAATTGTTCAGGAAATGACAAAAGTGACGTTTTAGACAAAAGGTCATTGTATTTCTTAGGGGACGCACTCAATTGGTGTTGTGGCGTTGCTACTGAAAATGAATTAAAAGGTATGATCCTGAATGAAAACACATAAAAAAAAATTTTTCAATATCAAAAAAGGATTGACCAAGTCAATAGAAGCTATAAGTGAAAACTCAATTAAATTCAAACAATATGAAAAATCTGTAGCAATGTCATTCAAAACAACAGAGAAACATATTCATGACCTGGAAGAATTCATGGAAGATTAAAAAAATTCACTGTTGAACAAAGGTATTCAAAGTTTGAAAAAAATTATACAAGTTGGTAGACCAATAAAAAGACAAGGCATTTTGGCCTCATGTCGTCAACACCAAATCCCCATAGCAATTTTAGACCCATCCATACTCCTTCACGACCTGAGTGATTCACCGAAAGAACTGCAAAATTACAATCAAACTTTGGCCATTTCAATTAATGATATATCCAAATACTATCAACTCTCTATTTGTGACTGCACATTCACTGATAAGAATATAATAATAATAATAATAATAATAATAATAATAATAGTAGCGTCTTTATTTATCCAAGTGAATACATATTAAACATATTTTTCTATTGATTGTTTTGTTTCGGCACAAATACAGCATTCACCATGATATATTATTCTCCCTCGTTCGTCATTTTTATTTCGTACCTCTGCTACACACTCATTGTCAAGTTCTTCTCATCTCACGAAGAACCTGAAATAATATCAGAAATTCCTGTACCAGTTGAAAGAACAGGAAAACAAGAGGAACAGGAAAATAGATTTGTTCTAGAACTTTCTGAAAACCCATCATCCTTATCAAAAAGAAAAGTGTGTCATGCACATTGCATAGATATGAGGATTCTGACTCAAATTGACATATGCACTCTCGAACATATAAGAATCTAGAATGGATTGGATATAATCAATAGATATTTGTAACTAAATAAAATACAGATACAAAAGATTTTTATTCATTTAGTTTTTGAATGAATTTTACATACAATCAATTGAAGGAAAATATGCAGTAATCACATATGAAAAGAAACATACTAATAATCAATACCTGAAGAAGTACCAACATGTCAATGTCACCCCATAGTTGTATTTTTATTTTGTATGAACAACAATATAGGTTAAAGAATCTCAGACAGTAAACTGTGTGAAACTATAAGAAATAAAATATATATATATATATATATATATATATATATATATATATATAAATATATATGCAAGATGAATTTTCTGGGTTTTTTATCCGTTAGTTATCTTCTGATTCGTTCGACGTTTCGAATTCCATTTTGAATTCATTCTCAAGAACTGTGAGACGAATATCGGTCCATACCGTCCTGGTCAATCACTCCCCTTACGAAGTAACCAAGCAAGAGTAAGCAAAGACTTCAATTGTCTGTTCTCCATGGAAACTGGTATTTATAATGATTCTCTTCAGTTATCATCCGACTAGGTCCGATATTATTGATGATTATATCGTCAGCCGCTCTCTAAGGTTGTATCCTGCCCATCCAGGTATTATGTAGAAATTGATGTTTTCACGGATCTTCGATATGCAAGATGAATTTTCTGGGTTTTTTATCCGTGAGTTATCTTCTGATTCATTCGACGTTTCGAATTCCATTTTGAATTCATTCTCAAGAACTGTGAGACGAATATCGGTCCATACCGTCCTGGTCAATCACTCCCCTTACGAAGTAACCAAGCAAGAGTAAGCAAAGACTTCAATTGTCTGTTCTCCATGGAAACTGGTATTTATAATGATTCTCTCCAGTTATTATCCGACTAGGTCCGATATTATTGATGATTATATCGTCAGCCGCTCACTAAGGTTGTATCCTGCCCATTCAGGTATTATATACATGATATAAATTTTTGTCTCATGAAGATGATAACATTGTTAGCGAAATGCGCGTCATATCACTTTGGTGTTGATGGAGTGATTGATCTCTAGAAAATGTTCAAACTTTCACACCAGAAGTTTCAATCACATCATTTGATGTTCCTGAGGAAAATTGTTCATTAAAATTCAATGAATGTTACCATTCAGAATAATGAAATGAGAACAACCAGATATTTCTGATACCTTTATTTCAATTCAAAGAAAACGACAAAATACTGGGGTAATGATATCCATGAATTGTAGGAAACCAAAAGGAACTAAAGATGAATTGATAAAGCAAAAAAAAACATTGATCATATAGAGAAAACATTCTTGAATTATTCACAATAATTTTTTGTATATTTATTCTGTATAAATACTTTGATTTTCATCCAATCTTTATTTTCGAACACTTTGGGAAACTAAGTTCTCATTTCTTCACATTCTTGTCGTTTTGATGGATTTTTATTCTTTATATGAAAACGAAAATATTCTGTAGCAATTTTTTTGTTCTTCGGTCCATTTCACCAAAATTCTTTTTTTATTTTTGTACAAGTAATATACGTACTTAGTGCTAATTTTAACGGCTTCGTCCTCGCTTAACTCCTATTTCAGTTCAGTGATTAATATTTTGTATTAACACATCAAAAGCAGTTTTCTTTTCTACTTTGTAAAATGCGCTTGTGGTATCACATCCTGTCAGACAATGAGCTGCTAGGAGATTTTTACAAATGGAGAGTCCAAGTTTTTCCACTATATCATGTATGGGATTTTAACGTTTATTTTTACTATGTCCTAATTGAATAAATAATTGGCAAATCAATGATTTTTGAGCGGTGCTATAATGATGTAGAAATGAATGAAGAGCATCTGTATCTACCAATTTTACAAGAATAGAATCGCCATGCGCTCCACCTCGGCTAAAACGTGACGGATAATTCGCGGATCTGCTTCTTCTTGATTGCTATTTAGTGAATATATTTGGATCATCATTTTTAGCTATAAGAAACACGTATTTTGGGTTCTCAAAACCTTACCATTTTAATCAGGAACTCATTATCTCCCAATGAACTTGGCCCATTCTGTACAAAATAATTCGTTTAAAAATTAGCAGCGATCTTTTGTTTGAGGAAGATTTGAAAACATTTTTTGAGACAGATCTGAAAACATTTTTTTGGGACAGATCTGAAACTCAGTTACATTTGAATCACTTCGTTTAGACCTTCCCGCATTCTTAGGCGAATTATTATTGTAGGTATCCACTTCTATTGTAGATTAGACGCATGCTTTTTATGTTGAATGAGCTGATGTTATTTCTAGTTGTCCAAGAAGGAATTTCTTGCTGTGGATTTTGCGTTCCAAAATTTTTAGGCCAACAGAATTTTTTTTTCTCTGCGGTACCAACTTCAGTTTGTAGACCCCGTTTTGTAAGGTTTTGCACAACCAATTTGTCCTGAGTTTCAACAGATTCTCCACATATAATGCTCTCTATTTTATACCTAGTGAAAGTTTTTGAAATAATTTTCCAAAAATGCATATGATAATGTAATTAATGATTAGACTAGCACAATTAAATACAGATAGGTAAAACCTCATGTTGCTTTTGCTCACTGTCGTTGAGCGCGCACAGGTCTTCCGGGCAAAGTGCATGCGGGAGAAACGCGTGATTTCAATATCGGCGCGGTTATTACGTGTCCTATCGATCTCAACCTATTACTTTTTTTTTTGAACTTCTGTGATTTTTTTGCTTCAATTCACTAGCAGAAAGTATGTGAAAATTCCTGGAAATGAAAAAGTTTTTCGATTGCTAAAGAAATCAATGCACAAAAAATAAATACGAGTATTTCTTATTTTTTTCTGAGAAGAAGAAGTGAGTTTCCAAAAATGCGGCCGCATTGACACCAGCGCCAAGATTTCTACTTTCGAATAAAAAAAAACTTTGATATCTCTAATAGTTTTGGAGTTATCACGAGTTATATCTAAAAAATACGTCTTTTGGATTTTCCATTTTTTCACACATTTTTTGCTATAGAAAGAGTCAGCCCCTGCTGGCGGTGTCGTAAATATCGATTTGTAATAGCCAATAACATTCCCAATAACAATACACCACTCGTTTTGTTCTACCTCAATTTGTTTTTTTTTCGTGATAGAAGCGTCTTTCGAGCGCGTTTTTACTCCACTATAAGAGGGAAGCAATATCAGTGGATGATCGACTAGCTGTAACGTTAATCTACGAGGATTTGAAGTTTTCGGCAATTATATCACCTCAAGCATTGAGCAATATAATACCAGAAACATGCTAGTAAACTTTTGAAGTTCTCAGTGAAGAATACATGGAGGAAAGTACGTGAGAAATGGTTATTTCAACAGGAAAAATCTGTATATTTTTTAATTCCCAGTCACTACGCAAGAATGGTTGAATATTGAAAAATATCCTGAAGCGGTGGTGTGAAAGGGCAATAAATTTTCCTTCGAAGTGCGCAGGTCGGTCCGAAATATCCAAACTAGCTAAAATATCGCGGATCTCTCCACTCGTGCCTTGTTGCCAAATTTATGGACGCCCTAAAGTACATTAGGTGCAACGGGTATTTTGTAAAAGTATACGCTTTCACGATTGACAGCGCCCCCCAAACAGAATTTTGTTGAACTAAAGATATATTTCGACTTTCATTGGACACATGATGGTGCATCCACTTATTATTTTTTCAAAACAAGATAACATTTTTGGGTGACGTCAGAAATGGATGTATCTGATATCTGCCGATAGGTCTCGGTATGTAGGACCTTCCAAAAAATCGACATGGACCTCCCACATAGTTGTACGGATTTATAATGGTAAAACTTTACTGCGTCCGAAATACGGACGCACTATTGTAGAGGACGCAGCAATGAATGGTACAAACCCAATGTATGGACGTAATAAAGTATGCTGGATAAATATATATATATATATATATATATATATATATATATATATATATATATATATATATATATATATATATACAAAATAGTGAATATTGGGGAGTTGCAGCACGACAGAAGAGAACTCTTTCAAGTATGTCCAAGCTTTCGGAATTTTTTTTTCCATCATCAGGAAAAACTTATGTAAGGAGGTATGACTTGATGGTACAATTCAGCAAGATGACATTCATGGTAATGATGAAGAGCAATGAGTATGCAGATGAGGTAAAATAATAATAATAAAATAATCGTAATTATAAAACGTACACATTAAAATCAGTTGAAATTAATTAAAATCTAGTCGAACATGTGGTCGGACTTTGAATTCATTCAGAGTCTGACCCCAAGGCACTACGAGCAGTCACAACTCCATCAACCTGTTGCGGTTTTCCAACCCAAAGTATATACAGTCACTGTCACTTGTGCAATATTCAACCAGAAATACATACTTACGTTGTGGCATCAGCAGTTTTCTGAGTATCTGGTAAACGGTTCATGTGTGGGCAAGTGGGCAGACAATACGAGGTCAATTGAGTACGAGGACAATCCAATTATCAGGAATCCTACCGAGGAAATATTCCACAAAAATTTATGGAGAAATGCTATTCTCATAACTGCTGACACAGCAAAACTTACCAGTTCACGAAATATGATATCTGATATATCCCAGAGAACTGGAAAAAGTGAATTTCTGTAATCCAGGGTCTCCAACAACTCGATTACACTATTACACCATAAACACAAATACATAAAAGTAAAACCAAATATATTTCAATGAAGGAAAAATGCCTACTCATCGAACTCAAAATTACTCGATAAGATGGAGATGCACAAGAGATGTATGTCATATCAATTGTAAACTCTTCTACTCTATTCTCTATAATCTGCTTCTTCTTTAATTATGCTCCCAGCTGCCGAAGTTGGCGCTATTATGACTAGTGCTCTTTTTGTTACAGTGAGGACTGGAACAAAAACTTTGCCGGGGAGAGCAAGAGTCTTGTTTAACACAAAATAATGCACTCCTGTCTTTGTTTGCAGGTACGGAGATTATCCTGTATCTTCGTCTTCCGCTCTTCTCTGTATTCTTCAGTGTGCTAGACTGTTAAAGTTTTGAGGGTAAAGACTTTTCTCGCTTCAGGGCAGCAGTGAAGCATTACACACACCGAAAAGCTACCTCGGATAAAAAGAACCCAGGATGGATAAGATTAAAGTGAGGAGATCCCTACAAGTTAAATATGCAAATATATAAGTTTCATGATTATGTAATTATATATACATATTATGTGATGTAAATTGTACTCTGTAGGTATACGTTTCAATAAATATAGTCGTTATGACGTGGTTGCTGTTTTTTTGTTTTTTGTTTTTTTTTTTGGTTTTCAGCTATGAATCCAACTTATTATATATGATGAAATTGGTTATTAACTTGATTATTTTCAAATCTAAATTGCTAAGAACAGTGATGAAGTTCAGGAGGGAAACTACTCCATCAATCATGAACATTCGATACATGTCAACATTTGGGATAGTATTGATTGGACATTCGAAAAAAATGTGTTCCAGGGTTTCTTCTACGCCACATTCACAATATGGACTATCTTTAACTTTTATTCGATTTAAATGTTGTTTCGATAGGCAATGGCCAGTTTTTGATCTGATGATGGTTGTAATATGACGTCTGGTAATAAAAGGGAATTGTTGATACCAGATTTTATCAGGGTATTCTTGATGTTATTTACCATATGTTATACCTTTTCTTTGTATGTTAAATTTCCACTGATGTTTGAATTCCGACTGTATGGTATGTTAAACTAAGTGTAGTTTTGTCAATTTTGACATCCAATGGTATATTCACAATTGTACCAACTTTTGCTAGACGATCTGCTTGTTCATATCCTGTAATGTTTGAATGGCTTGGTACCCAGGCAAATTCAATAATTATATTGTCTTTTGCTACCTGTAATAGCATGTATTTAATATTTAAAGAAAGATAATCCGGGTTGCGGAAATAATATCGAAATAAGAAGGTCGAAAGAAAAATGTTGTTTCACAAAATATCGAAAACATATTTTATAGAAATAAAAAATAAGAAAAGCAATAATGTCGATTTGGAAAACATCGAAAAGTGAAATTGACGAAAGAATAAACTCGGAAGAAATTGATATCGATTTGAAAAATATCGAAAATATCTAAAACGGAATTTTATAGAAGGAAAGAATATCGAAAACAAAATTTCATAGAAGGAAACCAAAGTTACGGTAACCAAACAACATCAAATACACAAGTCAGTTTTTACGAAATGTCAGATAACAAAACCTTCGAATATGTTCCTGGACAAAAAAGAAATAAAAAACTTTATTTTAATGGATATCTTTACACGAAAGAAAAAGAAAGTAGACACACTACCTATTGGAAATGCGAGGATTGAAAATCAAATCTCTGTAAAGGAAGAGCCATCATTGTAGGTGAAGAGGTGACGGAGAAAAATGAAGACAACCATTCTGGATCTGGGGCAAAGCTGGAGGTAGCGAAAAAACTTGAAGAAATGAAAAAACTTGAAGAAATGAAAAAGGAAGCAAGAGAGAGCAATAATTCTTCACATGTAATTGTGTCAAATATGTCGAAGGACTTGAGTGAAGCTGCATGCTCAAAAGTACCCTCCTTGAGCAGTCTAAAACGAACGATCCGAAATGTACGCCAAAAAGCAAATAAAGGACCAACGGTGCCTCTCAGGAGAAGTGAATTTTCAATTCCGGAGGAGTTTCGCAAGACAGAAAAAAATTAATCGTTTCTCCTTTATGACTCTGGACAAACAGAAGACAGAATAATCGTTTTTGCCACTAACCAAAATCTACAGTACCCTTCAAGAAGTGAAGCTTGGTTTATGGATGGCACTTTCCAAACGAGTCCGAGCATATTCTACCAGCTGTATACTATTCATGGTGAAATAATGAGTTTGACAGTGCCTTTGGTATACGCCCTTCTGCCAGATAAATCAGAAAACACATGTGAGACTTCTGAATATAGTGAAAGAGTCTTTAGAAAATATCACATTGAAGCATGTAACTACTGATTTTGAGATAGCTGTCGTGAATGCCATAAAAAAAGTTTTTCCAGGAGTGCGTCACCAAGGATGTTTTTTTCATTTCCAACAATGCATATTCAGCGTCAGAGCCTGGAATCTCGATACGACACAGACGCAGATTTTCAGTTCAAAGTTAAATTGTTATCTGCAATTGCATTTGTTTCTGAACAATTTTTCATCAAAGCTTTTGATATTATCTGTGAAAATGATTTGATACCCCCCGAGGCTCAAGTCCTAGTTGAGCATTTCGAAGATACATGGATCGGTCGCCAGGAAAGACATGCCAATAAAACAAAACCAATTTTTGAAAATTCGTTGTGGAATTGTTACGAGAGAGTGAAAACCGAAATGCCGAAAACTAATAATATTATAGAAGGTTGGCATAGATGTTTACTTTGTCAGTTCCATGCAAAGAAACCATCCATATGGAAATTCATCGACGGCATCAAAAGGGAACAAAGCCCTACTGAAATGAAAATTAGCCATGAGATCACAGGTCAAGTGAAAAATAACAGATTGTTAAAAACCTTTTTTTTTTGGTTTTTATATATTCGACTTATTTTCCCTACGGTATTCTGTTTTTCGTTGATTTTCATATCGATATTTTTTTTTCGATGATTTTTCTGTTCGATATTTTTCTTTTCGATATTTTTACAGTCGATAAAATACCATTCGCTTTATTTTTTCAATATTTTTAATTCCGATATTATTTCCGCAACCCAGATAATCCATATTTGCGGAGATTTTGGTTTGAGTTAGTTTCCTCAGTGCGCTTTGTGAATCAGTGAAGATGTTATTTTGTATTTTTTTTTTGTAAATGTTTTTCAACTCATACCATTATGCATCGCAGATATGAATTATATTAGGCAGTCTGCTTGAGAATGAATAGTCTATAGTAGGTATATATACCCCAAAACCTACATTATCATTTATTTTTGATGAATCTGTATAAGTATATAAAATTATGATCTCTACTGAGAAGGTCAGTGGATTCTTGAAAAATAAGTTTATTTTTTGAATCTTGTTTTTTCAATTTTGAATCTATTATTTTAGGGTTAGTCACATTCACGTGTAGGTCACAATCGAAACATGGTAGAATAGAACATTTGTGTATATAGCGTTCATATGTTTCAACATTGAGGCAGAATTACCTACGTTCCCTTCACTTCATGCCAGTTTCAAATATCGTTAGACTTTGTATGGTATGCAACCCGGTTTACAAATGAAGGTGTATCCAGTGGCCTACCCTGTGAAATGTCCGAATGATTCCTTGTGTTTTCGCCGGCCAGGCCGTACTTTTTACGAAAACAGTTTTTGTGAACGTTGACACTTGTTTGTACGGAGAACGGGATTTGATTTGAAGTTTGCTGATAAATTTACGTAGCGCTCAATGGAAACAACCCTTTTGGTTGCAAAGTTATCGTTTTGGTACTTATCAAAATAGTTATCGTGAACCTGGTGTTTCATTATTTTAGGTAAGAGGGAGATTATTTGTAAATGTTGTGATGTAAACGAAGATTTCATTATTTTAGTGCTACGTTTTGAAGAGTGTGATCGTTACCAATTAAATCAATTTTGGAAGCTGTATTCCGCTCATTCTCTTGCTAACCCGACACCTGAACCGTTCTGTCTCATCTTTTGGCGCCTAACTTTTGGAGCAAGTTGAAAAATTATGAATGGAAAACAGGCAATTCCAGACCAAACACCGCTCGCACAAAATGGGTATAATCTTAGGAGGAAAACCCGTTTGGCAGAATTGAGGGAAGAACAACTAGGTAGATCGACACCCGTAACCGGCGTTGAACAAGGTAGGAGCTTTCCATTTTCTCTCTCGGTTCCACCTCCGCCACAGCATGTCGAACAGCCACAAGCCCCAAATAGTTGCAGAAATTTTCAATTCTCAGAAAATTTCCGACGAGAGTCCGTTGTACAACCACAGGCAGCAAACAGTGGCGGATATTTTCATATGCCACAGAACTCTCGGCGAAATCTTCCACCAACTTATTTTCCACCGCCTGAACATAACATGCAAAATAACCCATCGATGGGAAACCAGAATTTTATTATCACTCCGGAGGCTGTAACACATTTGGTGACGAATGTTATTAATCGAATGCAAAATATTAATTTAAATGTTAGCCAGGAAAACAATTCACATAATAATGTAGCTAGTGGTAATAATAATAACTTTGCAACTAAAATGCCTCCAATATTCGATGGTGACGGCATACACCCTGTAGATTTTTTAGATCAACTCCAAAATGGCTTCAGGGTAGAACACATGGAATATAGACAGTTCAAATATTTTGTATCTGATTTACTGAAAAACTCTGCCAGAATTTGGGCAGATGCCTTTCTCGATACATTTTCAAGTTATACCGAATTCAAAAAAGCTTTCTTAGAAAATTACTGGAATGATTACTCTCAGTGGGAGACAAGAACGAAGCTAGAGACTAAATGTTATAAAGAGGGGGAGTCATTTGTAGATTTCTTCAACAACTTCGTAATATTGTCAAAACACTTAGAGCCACCATATCCAGAGAAGATGTTGTTGGCGACAATTTCTAGAACCTTGCCACCTCATATAGCTGCTTTATTGTTGCAATGTGATAAACTATCTGAGGCGCTGGCGCACCTAAGGCGTGCAGATATCTATTATCATAACAAAGGTAATTCTGTCTCGTCGTCTCAACCGAATTTCAAAAATAACCCTTATAGTCAGAATAGACTCGAAAATAAAAACTCAGAACATCTTCAGAATAAAAAGTTTTTTAATAAAAATGAAAAATACACAAAAAACGTATCCGTGATTAATACCGAGGAAAGCGACGACTCGGGAAACGCTCAGACTGGTTACAGGGAGGGCCAACTGTAACTGGAAATTTGAATAAGGCCAAAAAAATTGAAAATAATCCACGTGAGGATTTGTTGACTGACGAGTGCGACCTAAACCATACGCTTTCGAATGATCGATCACCGATTATTGAAATAAAAATATATAATTTCAATTTTCCGGCTTTAATTGATACGGGAAGTCAAATTTGCGCTCTCTCTGATACAGTTTGGTCCCAGCTCGCTGATTCTCATAATATCATACCAACATTTCCATGCACTGGCGTCCGCATTTCAGGGGCCTATAAAACTGAACAAAAAAAAGTCAACTTACAAGTTAATTTAACTTTCAGTTTAACCAGATATCAATTTGTTCATGAATTCCTTATGATATCAGGCCTGATTTATCCGGTGATTCTGGGAATAGATTTTTTAAGATTAGTTGGCGCCAGGTTAGACCTGGTCAGCGAAAAAGTTTTGATCTCCTGGCATAATGAGATGGTAACAATTCCCGAATTGAAGTTGTTTCACGAATTTCGATCCCCCGAATCAGTAAGCATTCGAACTATAAACAATAACCGAAATTATAGGATAAGTGATCCCCAGGAGGATAACTTATACCTCGATTTTGACGTCATGTTGAAATCTTGCCATATACCTACAGGGGTGAAAAACAAATTTGAAAAAATTTTGCAAAAACATAAATCTATATTTTCAAATAAGCCGGGACTAACTCACCTGTATGAACACGAAATCAAAGTAACTGATCAGAAATGTTTTTTTGTTAAACCTTATCCAATACCCATTGCTCACCGGGAAACTGTCCAAAAAACTATTGATCAGATGGAAGAGTGGGGGGTGATATCTCGTGGATCAAGTCCGTTCATTTCGCCACTAATGACAACGCTGAAAAAGGACGCCACGGTACGCGTTTGCCTAGATGCTCGGAGATTGAACTCAATAACCGAGAAAGATCATGAGCTACCACGTCGTGTTGAAGAAATCATGCGGACACTGACTGGATTCAAATATAAGACCCTACTAGATTTGAATAATTCCTATTGGCAGATCCCTCTTAGAGAAGAATGTAAAAAATATACGGGGTTCTTATTTGGTACTCGAAGCTACTTTTTTAACGTTATGCCTTTCGGGATCGCCAATGCCGTTTCGTCATTCACACGCGCCATCGATACGATTTTCGGATCCGAATATTCTAAGTTTTTAGTACCATACGTGGATGACCTGCTCATTATCAGTGATTCATTAGAAAATCACCTTACCCATATAGAATTGGTTCTTGCCCGTTTGCGTGAAGCCGGTCTCACACTGAAGTTAAAAAAATGTCAGTTTTTCTGTCAAAAAGTAAATTTTTTAGGTTATGTACTCGATGAGAATGGTTTCAAACCGGACCCAAACCGCACTCAGGCCATTCAAGATTATAAAAAGCCTCGGAACGTTAATGAAATACAAAAGTTCTTGGGTCTCTGCCAATATGACAGGTCATTCTGTCCCAAGTTTGCCGCCATGGCGGAGCCGCTCACCTCTTTACTGCGGAAAAAGAGACCCTGGTCATGGGGGCCTCCCCAAGACGGAGCGTTTGAGAATTTGAAAAAAGAATTGCAATCAGCGACGATGCTTTATTCTCCTGATCCCAAATTAACCTTTTACGTCGAGGCTGACGCCTGCGATGTTGGTATTGCGGCCCAGCTTTACCAACTTGTTAGAGGTGAACGCAAGGCGGTAGCCTGGGCGAGCCGGTTGCTACTAGACCGTGAACGCCGCTACAGTAGTACCGAGAAGGAGATTTTAGCATTAGTTTTTGCCCTGAACAAATGGCGAGTATATCTCCTAGGAAATTCCTTCGTGGTATACACCGATAGTAAGGCAGCAACCTACTTGAATACCTGTAGGCTACTTTCTCCTCGTATCACGCGATGGGCTTTGGCATTGCAGGAGTTCGATTTCACTGTCCAACACATTCCAGGGCGAGACAACTTTGTGGCCGATTCGCTATCTCGGTATGCCTGCACTAGGTTCCCCGTACCCCAAGATAAATGTTTTCACCTACTCAATATGTGGAAACTCCCGAATGATTTTCAGAAAATTCTGAAAAACATCCGGCAATATCAAATAGAAGATGATAAACTTAATAGTATCCGAGAACAGATATCAGTTGATAATGACGTAAAGGGAAAATTCATCCTATACAATGACATACTTTATCATCGGAGGAGTGACGACGAACTCAGTTTGTTATGCGTACCTTCGGTTCTGAAAGACAAATTTATTGAGGTCTATCATGTTACCCTAGGACATTTTGGCTCATACAAATGTTGGTTGGCTCTTAAGTCGGAAGTATGGTGGACAAACATGTCAAGAGACATCAAGTCTTATATTAAAAAGTGCGAGGTCTGTCAAAAATCAAAGGCAACAATATTACCTAAACCAGCTCAACATCCGATCGTATCAACCTCGAAGTTAGAAATGGTTGCACTGGACCTGTATGGCCCTCTCCCTCGCAGTAGGGCAGGAGCCTGTTACATTTTGGTTGTCTTCGACCTCTTCACGAAGTTTGTCGTGCTTTACCCACTTAAAAAAGCTACTACTCGGTCTTGCTTGAATCGCCTGACAGTGGACTATTTTCCAACTATAGGTATTCCGAAGAAAATAATATCCGACTTGGGCACCCAGTTCTCTTCCCCCCGGTGGAAGCAAACTTTGAGTACATACAATATCCAAGCCATATTTACTTCTGTTAGACACCCCGAGGCAAATCCATCAGAGCGGATAATGAAAGAACTCGGAAGGCTATTTAGGGCATACTGTCATGACAAGCATACACGGTGGGCATTTGAAGTGGTCAAATTTGGCAATTATTTGAACAACGTTGTGCATGAATCGACAGGGTTTACCCCAAACGAACTGCAGTTTGGGGGTCAAAGGTTAAAATTTTCCTCGCTCGTGAAACCCTCGAAGGTAAGGCTGCTAGGAGGGCGATTAATAACCCGGGAAGGCCGTATACAAACTATGTTCCGGGCGACCTGGTTTTGCTTCGCGCAAATACGCGATCATCCGCAATAAACTCGGAAATTAAAAAGTTCTTGCTTCTATTCGAAGGACCATACCGGGTGAAAAAACAAGTAAGCCATGCTTCTTACGTTCTAGAAAACCCTAACAGCAACCGTGAGCGTGGAACGTTTCACGCGAGTCATCTTCGGAGATACTTCCCTAACGCAGAAGCTGTTTAACCTTCAATTTCAATTTTTTTTCCTCCGGTATAAACAGCTTGGGGGAGGCAGTTGAGGCAGAATTACCTACGTTCCCTTCACTTCATGCCAGTTTCAAATATCGTTAGACTTTGTATGGTATGCAACCGGGTTTACAAATGAAGGTGTATCCAGTGGCCTACCCTGTGAAATGTCCGAATGATTCCTTGTGTTTTCGCCGGCCAGGCCGTACTTTTTACGAAAACAGTTTTTGTGAACGTTGACACTTGTTTGTACGGAGAACGGGATTTGATTTGAAGTTTGCTGATAAATTTACGTAGCGCTCAATGGAAACAACCCTTTTGGTTGCAAAGTTATCGTTTTGGTACTTATCAAAATAGTTATCGTGAACCTGGTGTTTCATTATTTTAGGTAAGAGGGAGATTATTTGTAAATGTTGTGATGTAAACGAAGATTTCATTATTTTAGTGCTACGTTTTGAAGAGTGTGATCGTTACCAATTAAATCAATTTTGGAAACTGTATTCCGCTCATTCTCTTGCTAACTCGACACCTGAACCGTTCTGTCTCAACATATACAACATATGCTTCTGTTAATTAAGGTGGGTGTTTATTTTTCCAATACTGTAATTTGTTTTCTATTATTTGTTGTTATGTAATAATCAGATACATCAATGGAGGGTAGTGATCTAATCTGTTTATCATAAACTTACAAGCTAACCATTTCCTTCGATATTCTAAGTTTATCTCGCCTGTTTCTGCCAATAAGACATTAATAGGTGTTGATTTTATGTAGCCTGTTATTATCCTCATTGCTTGATTTTGAATGTTGTTTTATTTATTGATATTTCTCTGAGAATTTGGTGCCATGAAAAATGAACCATAGTAGTAAGTGAGATTTGACGAGTCCATTATAAACCATTTTTAGTGTTGTTGGATCTGCACCCCTCCAATCTTTACAAAAACATTTCAATACATTGAGACCCTTGTTAGCGTTATTGACGATTTCATTTGTATGGTTATTCCATGATAGGTTTGATGTTAAATGCATTCCCAGATATTTCATTGCTGCTACATTCTGGATCACTTCATTACCAATTGTAAGGTTTGCTTATCTCTGTTGATTTCTGCCCGAATTGAACCACATTGTTTTACTTTTTGGTACAGATATTTCTAAATCATTTGCAATCATCCATTCATCAATTATAGTCAAAGTTTGAGTCATCTTAGTTATTATACTGTCTGTCTGATCCCCTTTTATTATAATTATTATGTCATCCGCATATGTTATAATTTTGCTATGAGTAGGAATTCTGTCAAAAAGTTATCTCAAATGAATATTAAAAAGTATGGGACTTAGTGGGGATCCTTGTGGCAATCCTCTGGTCGAAATGCCTGGCCCATGGGTTACTCCATCTTTATCTGTTATGTAATTAATTCTTTTACTTAGTATTTTAAATATTAAATTTGCAAAATGTGTTGATATATTATACTTCAGCAAATACTTGTATAGTTTATGTATGTTTGCATTATCATGAGCTGCTTTTATGTCAATAAATGTTGCTTAAGCTTTTTGTTTCTATCCAAAGGTTATTTGTATATATGTTATTGTATATGCCAAGCAATCCGATGTTCCCTTGCCTTTCCGAAAACCCTATTTGATATTCTGACAAAATTTGATTTTTTTCTATAAAGCATTCTAGTCTGAACTTAATCATCTTTTCTAGTAGTTTTAATGGACACGATGTTGAAGAAATCAGTCTATAACTATTTGGGTCTGTTGGAGTCTTTTTTGATTTGAGAAAACCTAAGATATTATATTTTTTCAACGCTATTGGTAATGAATCACCCTGTAATATTCTGTTATGAATAGCAAGGAGTAATTGTTTTGCATTTAATGGTAAGTATCTCAACATAGTGTGAGATATGTCATGTAGGCCTGGTGCTATCTGTTTATGAGTGTGCATTGCAGAGTCTAACTCAGACATTGAGAAAGGGTTCACTGAATTATCTGTAATGTGTAATTCAAATTCAATTTCGATATCTTGTATCGACAATAAACTTATAATTTCCTCTGAAATTTCTTGATTTGATAGTTGTTTTTCAGGTTTGCTTTGAATGACATTTTTAAATTTCGCTATAGTTTTCCAAACATATGATATATTAGTATCTCTTTTTATGGATTCATAAAACTGTTTGAAGCTCCGTTTCTTTTTTTTTGAAAAAAAAAACGTTTTAATTGAGCTATATTTTTTTTGCTTCGATGTAATTATCTACTGATGGGGTTTCAAAAAAATTTTGAGTAATTATTTTCCTCTCTATCATTCTATTTTCACATTCTTGATCCCACCATGGATTGTGTGGTTTTGTATTTGTTTTTGACCCTGACCTAGGTATATGTATATCTGCTGCTTCTGTTATAATGCGTTCGAATTGTTCATAAGTAAAATAGTCTATAGTACTTACTTTTTCATATATATATATATATATATATATATATATATATATATATATATATATATATATATATATATATATACATCCCTATATCTATAAGTCCTCTTTAGGTAGCGCAGCAATAAGTCTTCCACCAGAAGGAGCGCGTATATTATAGTTTTGGTCGCGTATATGGCATATTTCACTTCCCCTCATCACGAAAATGCCGTAAAATATAAATAAAAAACATAAAATTACCATGCAAGTTGATATCTTTACGTCCTCCATCTAAACCACTATATTTGAGTCTTCCGGGTATATATTCGTAGACAAAATCACAGCTCTAAGTACTCCGCGTATATTCTGTTGATTATGAACTCCAGTGGATAGTTCTTCCGGCAATGTTGCCAGTCTGTACTTCTTCCGTTGCATTACAAGAGGATATTCTAAGTGAGTTTCAACGTTTTATGCATCAAGCAGAATAAGAGGGAGGCGATTAATTCATTTTCAATATCAGTATTATGTAAGGATTCCAATTCGAACATTTATTGCGCCATTAACTTTTTTGTGTATATAAATGACTTCATTTCAATTTTCATTACAATCAAAGTGTTCGTTTCGGATGTTATTATGGCTATCATTTCTTTCTCTGCTAATCGAAACACATATAATCTATTTTTGTTGTAAATATGTTTAAAATAATAATAAAAGGTTTTGCTATTCGAAGTTCATTGTAGAAAACGCTCAGGGCAATGGAAATGTTAAAAAAAATATGAATAGGTACCTGAAAATGAAAAGAAAATCTCGAAAAACTCTGTGGTACATAGGGAGACGTGAAAGTTGCTATTGTGTTTTTCTTCAACTCTGACGACCAATTTTCAGGGCCGTCATTGAGAAGGAAATAACTAACCTAATTATTATAAAATATTACCGGAACATCTCGAAATATCAAATTAATTTTAATTTCTCAGTATAAAGTGAACGTTGAAGATCCAAAAACAAAAACAAAAAATACAGGTCCGTATTTAAAAATTCAAACATGGGGGTGGCCCAATTCAGATGACACCCAAGTAGGAAATCCTAATATACAAAAAACTACAAAAAGATGTATATAACTCACAACATTATTGACCTATGTGAATATAACACATCACCTCATTGTCAGGTCAGATCACATCAAATAAAGAATAACAAAAATACCGATGAACATCATGATGTGTTGCCTCTAATATACTTCCTCAATGATGACTTGAATTGGTTCATTGATTCAGATTCTTTCACAAATTGTGGTAGTTTATTGAACTCATTTGGGCCTTCGTGAAACACATTATTCATTCCAAATTTTGTGTTAGTTATTTCCTCTCGTATTGTAACCATAAACTTCATTATTCCTCAACAAAAACCTCTGAAAGTATTTGGGTAGCAATTCTTTATGCAGCTCAAATATAAAAGTCAAAGTCATAAATAATATACGTTCATCAACTGAAAACCAGTTTAGACACTCTAGCATCAATTTAATTGCTGTATAATGGCTACATCCCAATATCAATCGCAAACCCCGATTCTGAAGCTTTTGCAATTGTTCTATTTTATTTTTACCAAATAGAAGAAGTAATGTTGAACAATGATCAAAATGAGGTTGTATTAGAATTTTGAAAAGAATCACCATAGTACATAGACACTTTTCTACATATACGAGAGACGATGTCAATATCATACTTTATGTTTTAATGACATTGAGTTAAAGTTTATTATTAAATAAATATGTTTCAATGTTACTTAAAGACCCATTCATTTCAATAATTGCCTGTTCCAAATTTTCATGTTTACAATAAACCAATGTATCATTTGCAAAAAGATTAATACAGTGTGATCCACAAATGTGGTTAATATCATTTAGATAAATAATAAAAAGCAATGGTCCTAACACACTACCCTGAGGTATTCCACTCTCAATTACAAGTTCATCTGACAATTCATTCCCAAATTTGGTTTTTTGCCTTCTGCTGAATAAGTAACTTTGAATCCAATTGAATGCAATCCCTGATATTCCATAATACCTAATTTTTTCAAGTAAAATTGTTCAATGTACTGATTTCTATCAATTATATTCTTCCATTTAGTTTTTAAAAATTGTAGGGATGTTTCACATGAGTGCCTAGCTCTAAAACCAGATTGGTTGCCTAGAAATAGTTCATTGGTGTCAGAGTATTTAATTAATTGATTATATACAGACAATTCTGAAACTTTTTCAAGAGTAGGGAGTGTATTTGATGGCCCGAAATTTTCGGCTTTAATCGAGTTGATTTTCGGTACAGGAACAACAGTGGAAACCTTAAATTGATCAGGAAAAACGCCGGTTCTAAGTGAAGTATTCATTAAATTTAATATTGCATAACCAGCAACATCAAAACTTCTTCTCAAGAAGTTATTATTTAGAATTTCAGCTTTATTAGTTTAGTCATGGGTCCACTGTTGTACATTTTGAAAAACTGATGTTATTTCATTTACACTATCTATAAAATATGAATTAAAATTATTAGCAATATCTAGTTCCTTATGCAGAATTATATTTTGATGACCAATCTCAAATTGGATACGGCTAACAATATTTTGTTTTGGCTTAACAAGTTCTTCAAGACACCTCCACATTTCCTTACTATTATTTTTATTGTTATCAATTGTTTGTTTATAATATAATTTTCCTTTTTTTCTCAGTAGAACAACATATTGATTCCTTATGATCTTATAGACATTCCAACGTTCTTCTTTTTGACCACCCTCGCAATGCCTGAACATGAAATATGCATTATTACGCTCTCGTCTTTTTTCCTTAAGTTCATTATCAGAGTAGGGTACATAATTGCTTTTGAGATATACTGTTTTTTCAGGGACAATTTCATTAACAATTTTTGACACATTATCAATTAATTCATGTAGAATTTTATCAACATTAACAGAATTATTGTTCCAATTACAAGAGATTAATTGCATATTTATATTATGATACCCTTGATCTGAAAATTTTGTAAAAGTAATTGATTTTTCAGGCAATCGAACATGTTCAGTAGATAACTCTATGAATATAATGCAATGCTCAGAAATGTTAGGGTCATTCACATTTGCAGTAACATTATCATAGTTGGTAACAACATAATCAATTAAGGTTTCAGAATCACCACAACATCTAGTATACTCCTGAACAACTTGATCCAATCCATACATCAAATAGTGTTATTATTTTCTGCTCATAATATTCAGTACTGAAAAAATTGAAATTGAAATCACCTGCCAATAAACATCTTTTAAAGTCAGCAAAATATTCTTCTATTACGTCTTCTAGAGCAGGGGTTCTCAACCGGTGGGTCGCGACCCCCAGGGGGGTCGCAGGACGGGTCTGGGGGGGGGGTCGCGAGATAGGTGATAAATGAAAAAAAACAGGCCATATATACCATATGAGCGGCGAATAATTGTTAAATAATTAGTACTCACTAACGTTTTTATATAGTTTTGAATAGTGTTTTTTTATGTTTTTTAAAACTAATTATTGCTGTCTTCTTGCATACAAAGGCATACTTTACGATGTTACAAGAAGGGGGTCGCCAAAATTCTCAACCTAAAAAGGGGGTCGCAGCGTTGAAAAGGTTGAGAACCCCTGTTCTAGAGCATCAATAAAAATAGCTTTACTGGAACTAGGAGACCTTTGAATACCCCCAACGTTAAATAGATCATTGCCAATTTTAATTTTCATAAGTAAACACCAATACACCATGTCGATTGTATAAGGTTTACTTGATTTAACTTCAACATCTTCTCTTACGAAAATTAAAACTCCACCCGTATATCGACTTGTGCTATTACATCTAAATATCTGGTACCTTTCAATATAAATTTCAGCATCGCCTATATCTTCAGTGATACATGTTTCACTCAGAACGATTACATAAGGTTTATAAGAAATAATGTTCAGAAGAATATCAGCCTTGTGGGCTAAGAAACTACTAACATTTGAATATACATCAAAACTAGGAGACCTCAATCATTTTCGAATATTAGGCTCTACTTGTTTTTTGAATTAACAATTTTAGGAACAGAGTTCACATATTTTATAGTTTTAGAAGTATCTCCATTCTCTACCATCTCTTTGAGTTTATTCTTAACTTGCTTATAATATTCACTTTGAATCTTTGTTTGATCAAAAAACACCTTAACACTCCCAGGCATTTTATTCCTATTGAAAAAAACTTTTTTTGCATCCTCTTCTGTATATGAGTTCATGGAAGGAAAGAATGTCATATCTGATCTCATGCTACTAAAATTATATAACCGATACGAGTTCGATTTATATCTGTTTATTGAGTAGTAACGGTGGATAGATGTATCCTGAATTATATTCATTTTGAATCTCCCCCTCAGTTCGCGTGATATTCTTTGAAACTTATATGGTGTTTCCTTCCATATGGAATTGATGAAGATAAAAACGAACTTTATTCCAAGAAAAGAATTTCGATATCAAAATTCAGCGTCGAAGTTTTTGAATCTTCAAATATCCTGTGACTTGAATTTTTGAAAATGTTTTTAATTACCTCTTTAACCTCTAAAATTATTATGTTATTATGAAAATGACACTTTTCACTCAACTCATTCAACATTATTATATTCGAAATTCTGTATTTCTGATAGAATTTTCACAGAACGAAACTTGAAGCCACCAACCATCGTTCTATCATGATTCGAATATAGTATATTATTCAAGGAGCATATGATGATGGCTATTATTCACGAGGTGAAGTTCACCTAAATCCTCGAGAGAATATGAGCCATTATACGCGAGTAAAATACTATACTTTATCCACGACTAAAAAAATTGTTGAAGTTTTTTTGTTGGAAAATTTTGTTAAATTACATCCACATTTTCAGAAATACTATTATTTAATTCTAACAAATATTTCATGCAATACTGTTGACAGATTTGAGGCAAATTTTTCGATATAACACGCACATTCATAGTCGCTGATAGCTCAGGGTAGATGCTCCTTGCCTTCTTTTTTATATCTAGGTAAAGAACTGAATTGGAAATATTTGGTGGTTTACACGATAGAATTTTAAAAACCGATTGTTTGTAGCAAAATGATATAATATTATAGCTAAATGAAGGAAGGATTTGGCGGCATTGAATAATGACTTATTATTCACTAGTGAATAATGGGTAAAATTGAGGTCGAGCAAACAAACGTATAATGAGTAGTATATTATTCAATCGTCGGGGATGTATTGCATATGCGATCGAATATAGGGAAGCAACAAGAACAAGAGAATATAAGTCACTTCAAGTATTTTGATGTTTCTTTCAGAAATCAAGAATAATAATTCTTACTCTTTCAGATTGTGGTAGGTTAGAAACTCAAAAACTACGAAGGACATATTTATCCGCCATTACTTCATTTCAATTTTCATTTCAATCGAAGTGTTCGTTTAGGATGTTATTATTGCTATCATTTTTTTTTCTGCCCATCAAAACACATATTATCTATTTTTGTTGTATATATGTTTCAGATAATAAAGATTTTGCTATTCGAAGTTCATTGTAGAAAACGCTCAGGGCAATGGAAATGTTAAAAAATATGAATGGGTACCTGAAAATGAAAAAAAAAAATCGAAAAACTCTACAGTACATAGGGAGACGTGAAAGTTGCTATTGTGTTTTTATCCAACTCAGTCGACCAATTTCCAGGGCCGTAATTCAGAAGGGAATAATTAACCTAATTATTATGAAATATTACCAAAACTTCTCGAAATATCGAATTAATTTTAATTTTTCAGTATGAAGTGAAAGTCGACGATCCAAAAACAACAAAAAATACAGGTCCGTATTTGAAAATTCAAATATGGGGGTGGCCCAATTCAGATGACACCCCTTATAAAAGATTCATTGACATATTCTGATAGCCCACATCAAGTGCCAATACCAAAATGTGGACAGATTTTCAATATGTCTGCGAATAAAGATGATACAGGCAAAAACAAAATTTGTGATTTTTTGGTTTTGCCTGTTTATTTCCAGAACCAAAAGAGCTATAGTCGATTTTTTTTACATCATTGAATAGGTCTCTGAAATACGCAACTTTGCCACGATTCAACCGACACTCTATCTCTTATCGTTTACGAGATCCCCATGTACAGAAACGAATTTGAATAGCCCTGTATATTATGCATGCATCACAAACAAAAATGAATCGGAAGTTTCACATTTCATTGTTATGTTTTCTGCTTATGTTCACGACGTTTATCTTGAAAGATATATATTATTTTCACGTAGCATTCATCCACTATCAGACTTGTCTTATGTAACATGTTCGTTCATTTTTCTCATATTCTAATTGTGCTTCCTGGAACTCGAAGGTGCAAAATGATATATTTTGGACAGAGTGTCACACATAAATAATATTTTTATTGACTTAGCTACTTAAAATTAAAATAAAAGAACCTGCTACAACTTAATCCCAATCACTATCTCAGTTCAGCTAGGAAATATTTGTGTTTTTAGGCAATAATGGCTTAATCACTCATTTATACGGTGAAACCGGGGTAAAAAAAACAGTTATCAAAAACTTCCAATCGCACCTATAACTTAGCTGAATTGTTCGAATTCCTAACGGATCATATATTTCTAGTCCTAATGCTTTTTTTTGACATAAGTTCCAATTGAGTAAATTGAAGAATTCAATGAAATCTATCAATCTATCTATACTTACGCTGAAAATCAAAACCTATGGAAACACTGGAAACGTAGTGATGATCAATTATTTAATCGAATGTTCTTGGTTTTGACAGGTTTTCTTATGCGAAATTCACACATATTCCATTTATTGTATATTATGCTTGATGAAAAAAGTTCTGCTCAGAAACTCATCTAGGACCATTCCATATTTGAATCATTGATAATGTCTGAAGTAACCCCAGTTCATTTGGCCCACTGTTCTGGGGGCCAATGTTCAACGAACATTCGTGCATATTCCTTGGAATGAACAAATTTGTACAATTGAAACCAACTAGTGCCAGTCGATATTCAAGTAGGTAGGTGATAGGTAGGTAGGTCTGATATAATATGCCAGAAAGAAATCAAATATTTTGAAGAAGTGATTTTCGGTTTCTTCTCCAGCATGTCGATGATGAAGAAAACAAAACTTTTCTGAAAGGGGTAACATCAAATATTTAGTAAAAGGCCTCTGTCGATATGTGTAAATGATTCATAGAAATTAGAGTAATTCACTGAAAGGAAGGAATAGTCTTCGTGATTAATATAGACCCTTCCTTTTTATTATGTGAATGACTGAAACATCTATGATAAAAACTTTATTCTTCCCACGAAAAATATTGAGGTTCGTATATCTTATATGTTCGTAAGTAGTATATGGCAGACATATCTGTTTCCACTGGGATCACCTGTACATTTAGTGCTTTTTAATTCTTATGTGATTCTGCAGGTATTCCAATGTGAATAATCGCTTTTCAATATTTCGCAATTCTCATAATTCTCAATAATAACTGTTCATCATGCTCATTCGAAAATAGAAATCACTCAAAATATTCTTTCATTTGAAATTTTTCTTCAGGACATTCTAAGAACACTTTGTTATATCCTAAGAATTGAAACCAATGGATCAGCATGTATTTGTCTACAAAAAATGCTTCAATAAACTGGAAGTTGAATTAATTTTCAGAAGGCTGCCATGAAAAATATATTAACGGTGTAAATGGAACCTTTGGTGTGAGAGTTGAAACTATTTGTAGAGATAAATTACCCTAACATCAAAGTCAGTATCTTCAGAAGAAGACAATTAAGTATCAATTTCATCTTATTTTCAAGACGTACCTGTACTTTTCATTGTTTCTCAACCCTCCGGGGCCATTTGGAATACCTGTCGAAATTTTCCGTTTCCATATCAATTCCTTCTTGAATTACAATAAGATTAGTCCCGAAATACAATTTCAAAATATCCAATATTTCCCGATGATGAATAATGCTATCGAAACAATTGAAAATTCATGTTGTCATTAAATATTCTCTGAAAAGTTTCGAAGAATGAAAAGGATTCATTTCCAATTGAACCTGATACAAGAAAAAATATCTGAATGTAACAGGTTGAGAACAAACTTCTCAACGTCATTATGATGGGCCCCCATTTAAGGACCGCGTACCTTCACTCCAGTCGCATCACATCAATTCACGATCGGCACTGATTATTATTTATGAAATTCGATATTTTTGAATTTGAAATCGTTATTTCCCATTTCCAAACTATATGAGATATTAAACATGTTCGGAACATTTCAAGTGGTGTAATAGTATGAATAAATCTTTCAGTTTTATGTATACGAAATTTCAAATCATTCACCCAATCGCGTTGAACCAATGTGACGAAAAAAAACCTTAAATAAGCAATGATTTAGTTATTTGGATCTTCCGCCTAAACCGTCCCTGTAACTGTTACCGTTTTCCAGATACCCATGCATTGAGTCAACTTTACTAACGCGGTATGATTCTCGAAAACGTTTCCCGATACCTAAATGAATTCAATATTCCCTAAATGTACCCGAAGCAGTATTGCCAAATCGTTGGAGGCCCTATCTACAGTGAATTGTTAATGACTAATACAGCGGAGGACGGATCCACTGTAGGACAGGAAAAGCATATACGCGTGATAGTATACGCCCAACAGCGACATCCCCCTCAGATATGGAGAAAACGGCAACTAAAACTATACGGAATAGCGAAAAACACGTTTTAGGTCATCCTTCTGAAATTTGTTCTGGTAATGTTTTATGAAGTCATGGACCGTTTAACATGTGAAGTGATAGGTCTTCCGTATACGGAGGACTCATCGCACCCGGAGGACCTATTAAATGCAAATGTACTATTATCGGAGGACCTATCTACTGTGGGATATATATATATATATATATATATATATATATATATATATATATATATGTATATTTATATATATATATTTTTTTTTTTCAGTAGAGAGGAATGTGCAACGAAAATTCTACCACTGTTTATTATTTGCCTACTGAGATTTCGACAGCCCTGACAGCCAATCAAATGCGTTTCAGAAAACGTGCATGTAACGTGGAAACCTACCGTTAACAACCTGTCAATACTGTCACCTGCTACCTCTACAAGTTTTTAGTGTTTTTATATCAGTTTGTAAGACTAGACTTTGATTCCGAGAAAATTTACTTTGCCCATTCACCTGAAAATGTACGACAAAGTTCATGCTGGTGTATTGAAAGTGATAGACTGTCTTGGAATTGGGGATACACACATCAGTTATGCAACGGTTCAAAATACGTGTCACATCGATATTTCCTTTATTTGAACAAAACTTCGTTTTCAAATATCTCATTGATAAGAGCTACAGATGTTTTCTCCTCGATATAAGACTTATTATTTTGGGGCAATTTGTTTTGTACTTACCTTAGGTACTAAAGAAGAATATTTGGATCCCCAGATTTCGACTGACCACACAAAATACGAACTCTTCTACACATCGTAAAAAAGAACGTGTAGTAACTTCAAAACTTATTCAACTTATATAGACTTTTAAACACTGTTGAGTGCGAAGAAATAATTTCAGTTTTCATTGACAACAATGAACCTCAATGTTACGTCAATCTGACAAAACCGACATTTGATAGATTTTCGAAAATGCTCATATAACGCCCTCTATACAAAAATTAGAAAGCTTTTGTAATCGTCGATTGTTTTTCGCCAAGAAATTCTAAACAATATCGAATCACTAGATACACCAGGGTTTCCTAGGCATTTTAATATATATATATATATATATATATATATATATATATATATATATATATATATTGATTATATTCATTCCACCTTGCCTTCCTATAATTTCTTTTATCTACACCCGTACTCTAATAAAACACTTATATGCCCACAACTCGTTTTATAATGAAATCCATTACGATACAGATTTTCAACCAATAAAAACCCATTATTTTTCAATCAAGCATGATGTGCAAGCTTTGCATTTTGACGTTTGTAAAGTCAAAATCAGTAGGTATTAAATTTTTGAAGAATTTATCAATTTTCGATAGTCGTATGAAAATGTCTTATAGCAGTGATATGGAAGAGTTATCAGCGACCCTCCACAGATGTCTTAGACATGAAAAAAATTCAATCGAAAGGATTATATTTTTCATTTGACAAATGGAACACATATGTTTTTATTTTAAACCAAACTATATGGGTTCTCATGTCCAAGTGGTCAAAGGCGCCGGCAGTGGAAAATTACGTCCAGGTTCAATTCCTGACCTCGGCAGAATTTTTTTTCTCATTTTCTTCTTCTTTTCATTTCTCATTCTTCTATTTTCCGTTGTTATACCATTAATTATAATTTTGTAGAATTTTTCAAAGAAATACGATTGATTACCTACCATTATTGTGTTCAATATAAATACCTAATAATATTATATTTTTAGTTCTTCATTATTTATTGGGTATAGATAAAATAGCGTTTGCAACTCTCATGTAATGGTTATACATACACTCGCATAAACCATACGAAACTCACCTTCGGCTCGTTTCGTATCCCGGTTTATGCTCATGTATTAATAACCATCATTACACGATCGTTGCATAATATACTATTATTAACTATGTTCATACAAACACTTGACATAATCAGTGGGCATACTAGAAGACTGGCGTTAAATCAAATAATCTTTCGAACAATCTGTTCAGGCCAGTCTCAAATTACCTACACAGTAGGTTTCGGCTGGCACCTGTCAGAAAACAACTTCTCCCCTGGCTAATACCACAAAGGGCATTGAATTATATCCGACTAGGTGCCAGTGCAGGTTTCTTCACAGAAGTAAATCCTACAACGAAGTTATTACGCCATCTACCAATGGACGAGGTATTCCAAAAGCAAACCGAATTCGCCCATTCCGCCAGTCTTCAAGTATGCCCACTGACTATGTCAAGTGTTTTTACATTTTCCTCGCAGGAGGAATGGGCGTCCCTATAATTGAAAATCAATTCCTTCATTTGTATCGACGAAAGCAAATGCAGGATTTACTTCTGTGAAGAAACCTGCACTGGCACCTAGTCGGATATAATTCAATGCCCTTTATGGTATCAGCCAGGGGAGTAGTTGTTTTCTGACAGGTGCCAGCCAAAACCTACTGTGTATGTTATTTGAGACTGGCCTGAACAGATTGTTCGAAAGATGATTTGAACTATGTTTATAATTATGTCTGAATTTCCGATATTACCACAGTCGTACAATACATGCCAACTACAAATCGGAGCTGAATCTAATATCTACCGGGCTTGGATTGTCATTCGGTTTTGTAAACCGTGTATTCGAACCATCATTCATAATTATTAATTGTTTGTCATCTATGAGTTCTTTAATGTTTTTCTACTGAAATTCTCATGAGTACTACCCCATAATGGATGATGTGAATTTGAGTCTCCCATTAAAATTATTTTACCTTCGAGTTTTTCAAATAGTATATTCAATGTTTCTAATGTAAGATTGAAGTTTGGAATTTTGTACATATTTATTATATTTATATCTTCAATTTTCATTATTATTAATTGAAACTGATCGCAGATTAAGTTTTGATCGATTTCTATTCTGGAAAATTTAACATCGTTTTGGATAAGGGCGGCAATACCTCCATAGCCGTCTGTTCAATCTTCCCTGATTATATGAAAATTTTTAATTTTAAAAAATTTGATCTGATTTTAGCCATGTTTCATTGAGGTGTATGATTTCTGGATTTTGAATTCTTATGACTTCTATTGAATTATGTTTATTTTTGCTTCCTGTGAAATTTTGTAATATTCATCGTTTATTATTACATCTTCATTGCGATTTATAGTATTGCTGCTTGCACCTGAGTTGGGCCCTTGTTTGTTAGTCCTAGAAGGTATTGTGCTTTGATTTACTTCTTTAATATTGTTCGTACTTGAGTTATAATTTATGATATTGCCCCTTGGATGCTTGGGAATTTGTCCAAATGGATAAAACAGATTTTCTCTGTTTATTAATATCATAACCTGTAATAATGTTTGTATTCTTCTTTGATTGTTCTGTATTTTGTTAAAATTTTACTTACATTCTTCACATATTTTCACCTTAATTCTCACTATGTACAATTCGTTGTCATACATTTATCTCAATTTTATTACTTTCTGGTTGAGAAGTACTCATAGCAAGTTCTGCAAAATTTGAGTTGACTGATATAGTTTCTAACTGTTCTTTAGGAAATAATAATGAAGCTTCGAAGAAGAATGAATTACTATGTCATTTTTTCCCTCATCATTTTTTGTCGTTTAAACTCTATGCAATTTTTGTCATTTGATTTGTGATGTTCATTTTTACAGTGAAGGCATTTTGTTGCCTTACAGTTTTTGTATTCCTCCTCTGATTCATGTATTTCCTCGCAAGAAGAGCACTTTTATTACCTTTGCAATGTTTTTTAACATGACCATATATTGAACAATCAAAACATTGTGTTACTGAGGGAATGTAAGGGATTACATCATAAGTCATGTAACATAAATCTATATGTCTAGGTAAGATAACACCTTCGAATGTTATTAATATTGTATTGGTTGGATTATATTTTATGTGTTCCTCATCTATTTCTTTTCGATTCATTCGTTTGATATTAATAATTTTATATGGACTACCTATCATTCTTTCTAGATATTGTTCCGAAAAACATGTATCAATCTTTCTTACTATACCTTTTCAAGTAACCTGATTAATGGGTATGTATATTTTGTAACCCTTATCCATACTTTCATTGTTCACAAAATTGTTTGCTGCTCCTTTGTTTTTGAATTGAACCCCAATCTTGTTTACCTCCTTTAGTTTGATTTTAAATATATCATTCAATTGTAAATCAAATATTTTTTTGGCTATTTTTAGATGATTATATCTACAAATATGGTTTCCTGACTGTTCCGTTAATTCTACAACTACAGTGAAAGGTCCTAGGTTATTGTTTTTATATAGAAGAGTTCCTTTTTCTTTACTGATACCATCATCGTTATTGATATTAGAATCCATACTATGAGCTGTATTATTTCCAATTTCAAAATCATCAGATGTCCTCTTTTTTTTTACTGTTGCTCCTCGCCCGAAGCTCCACTCATTGTTTTTATGAAAAAACACCCAGTATTCACAATTCCATCTTCAATAATCCAGGTTCATAGACATCAAAATTGATACGATGACAGAATATAGAAATATAAAACAATATTCAAATTTGCAAACTTGCACTAATGCGCGCCAAGCACTTTGCCATAGTACGGTGACCGGAGCAAAGTTGCAACCTCAGCAGATGAATCTTTGAGGGAGGTCGAGATTCAGGATCCATTATTCAGAAATTCGTCAGTATTCATTGATCACTCTTCAGAAACG
Source organism: Zygogramma bicolorata (assembly GCA_032362365.1). NCBI lineage: Eukaryota > Metazoa > Arthropoda > Insecta > Coleoptera > Chrysomelidae > Zygogramma > Zygogramma bicolorata. Next base: position 42,590 of record JAVJAQ010000459.1, on the reverse strand, counting down.
GTCTCCAGAGCATTTTTTCCGGAATGCAGCACATCTCCTTATCGACGATCCTGCTAGGAAGCAGTATAATGTAAGTTTTTAGTGTTTCTTTATACTTTTTCAACTATTTGACGTTCAAAGTATTTTTCTTCATTTTTTTATAATAAACATTCAATTAAATTTTTAAATGAGTCGTTTCATTATTTTGGATGAATGAAGTTAGGGTGAAACAGCAAAAAATCCTCTCAACGCAAGCCAAGCGAGTACCGAGTAGCGACAATATATATATATATATATATATATATATATATATATATATATATATATATATATATATATATATATATATATATATATATGTGCTGGCTGGAACTTCCGGTTGATCCGCGTCTGGAAAGATTTACTTGTCTACGTTTCGACTCCCATTTCGGAGCCATTTTCAAGACTGAGTGACCTTGCGTCTAGGTCTGAGTCAGCACATTTCTGACCGCGGAAGCCTAGCCGATCATATATATATATATATATATATATATATATATATATATATATATATATATACATATATATATATATATATATATATATATATATATATATATATATATATATATATACATATATATATGTCCACTGATGAAACCCAGTTAGTAAGACAACTCAGACCTAGACGCAAGGTCACTCAGTCTCGAAAATGACTCCGAAATGGGAGCCAAAACGTAGACAAGGAAACTGTTCCAGACGCGGATCAACCGGAAGTTCCAGCCTTCACCTGAAAATTTCACAGTATGCATGAATCAATATGACCTACACGCCTAAAATATTTTGGACGATGCGGCGTTGTCGCTTCTACCATAAAGTAGCGGCTTCTTTGATTTTTCAAATGAAACATCCCGTATATAATATCATATTATGATTCATTATCATTTCGTCAACAAATTCATGTACTATTACCCTATACCTATCGATTACCGTTTAGAAGATAAATTAATTTCGATAGTTTTTTCACCAAACAAGAACTTTTTTGAATGCTGATAATCTTGAACTCTCTTGCACTAAAACGATCAGATTTGCAATGTAGTGGAGTGATACTATGAGGATCTTCACTCCGAGTCATATTCGCATTTGCCTCATACAGGGTCTTCAAAAAATGCAGATACTTCGATCTTATGAAAAAATGAGTTGAACTCAATTTTTTCAAATGGAACACCCTGTATATTCCAAAATTTTTGAGCTCTACATTCAATTTCAGATTGACTTCGTTCAGATAACACTATTTCTATTTTGAACCGTTTTCGAGATAAACTGTTTCAAACGGAAACTGACGTGGGTTTTTTGCTCGTTTTCTTGAACTCATCACTTATTTTGGATATTCAACATTTTTCTCATACTCAGTGATGCTTTTTTTGTCATCCAGTTCCTCAACTGTCTCAAATCAGTCAATTCGAAATCGGTATGTAGCTACCTTAGGAAAAGTAACAATTTGTATACATTGAGGTATTGGTCTCTAACGTACAACAGTGCACATTAATATTTTTCAATAGTGTGCTTTGGAAAAATAAATAAACCAATTATTTAACGTCAGACTTCCGTTGGTGGTTTCGACTGATTGTGATTGCTACCAATTATAATAGAATAATGTCAAGATTAGGTTACAGTATGAAGATTTCTGGAATTTATTAATAATTTATGGTGAGTGCAATAGAATTGCAAGTAGAAAATGCCGAGTATTTCATGAATGATATCCACAACTTCCGAATAATAATGTTATAAATCGACTATTGAAAAACTGTAGGTTGAATGGAACCTTCCGTCCAAAAATCATTCGTAAGAAGACTGAAGTGGTTGATGATGACAATGGTATAACAGTTTTGGGATACTTTCTTGCATTTCCAAATGCTTCCCTGCACGAGGCTGGAAGGAAAATAGGTATATCCTACGTGACAATTTGTCGAATTCTCAATCAGGGATGTTGCGAATGTTCGCATCCGCATCCGCATATGCGAAACATCCGCACGATGGGCCCGGCAAATATCTCGAGTCGAATCGGCACGCCCCACTCACTCAATTTTGTTTTACATTGGATGAAACTTCGGTGAATTGGTGATGTAACATGCCTATGACTCGCTATTGTTGAATGTTGGTGTTTTGACAAGATCTGGCCTAGCGTGCGCATTTGTTATTTCATGAATAGTGAATCACAAGTTTATTACTTTAATATTGTAGTTCGAGAGCTGGCGACTAAAACAACTTCCTCATAAGTTACCAAAGGTTTGACTTGGCACGTCGGTTCTACTTTAGATCGTGATTTTAAAACCGCCCGTCTGCCGGAGGTGAGCGGTCGCTTTATCAGATTTGGAATTTGAAAAAATAATTAAAAATCGATCAAAATTTCCCAATTATTACCAGAATGATTTTTTGTAAAAATAGCCTAAAATCCTAACCTAATCGAAATCAGGAGCGTCTGCCGCTGGAAATGGTCGCTATTTCGGAGCAGACGCTGTCAAAGATGACAAAAAATCGCCTTCAACTTCCTCACAGGTTAACACCGTAATTTTTGTGTCAAAGTTTCAATAAATATGTTACCAACCAAGGTTCGAAAAGAAAACTTCGGCAGACGGTCGCATTCGAATTGCAGACGGGCCTAAATGGCTATCAATATATGATAGTATACCTATACGCTTGATACTTATAACTATTCGAAACGACCTCGGAAATATACAGTTCGTTGAACAAAAATTTCATGTAGAAAAAAAGCAATTCATATAAACTTCCGAAGCCGTGAAACAACAGAATTAATTAAAAAAAAAAACAATTCACAATTTCATATATATGAATTATGGCAACAATGTAGTGTGTATCTGTGTACCTTAAAGCGAAAGCGCGAAAGCTTATTCTATGGCAATTATTTTCATTTCTTTATATTATTTCGCAGTGTTCACTCAGTTTATCAGTGTTTTATGTACATAAACATTCGGTGGTGAGTTAATTCATACTTATAATAAGTTTATGTATCAAAAATGGAAAATGTATGGTCAACATATAGGTGAGGTTAGGATACAGGCAGGCGCACTAGGCGAAGGCAGATAATACGCGATATAATCATTGCAACGTTGCCGCTTTGAGTTTTTTCTCCTAAAATAATAGAATATAATTTTATTTTATTAATGGCTGGTGGACAGTGGTAGTGATAATAATGATATTTAAAGAACAGTTTTCGTATTTTGTATACTAAAATACTTTTTATATATCCATTTAAGGTCATGGACGCGCCAAGTACTTCATAAGGGATAACAGGAAATTGCTGTATTCACGTTGAAGATGTCTCAGAAAATTTGAAATCATTCACGGCAGATACACTCAAAAAATGTCAGGTATCTTTAGCTTATCGAAAGCATTTCAATATGAAGTATGCTGAAATACAACTTCCATACCTAAGTGGCTTGTCTAATTCAGGGTACCATTCAAGCTGCTACAGAAAACTAACAGCAATCAAAAAATATAAAATAGAGGCCTTTCCACGTGAAACTTTGGAGCATGATGAAACACAAGACAGTGATCAGGAAAAATCATTAGACAGAACTACAAGATCAAAAAATATTTTTTTGAAAAATCGAAGCAGTGGAATTTTAAGAAAAACCTGTATTTTTTGCGATAAATTATTCATTTATAAAAACAAGAAACGAATCCGTTTAACGATTTGTCAAACGAAAAACTTTGAAGCCAACATAAAACAATATGCATTAGCTCTAGACGATCAGCAGCTTTTATCAAAAATCACGGATGTAGATTTTATTGCCAAAGAAATACACTATCACAGGCTATGCCGGGTAAAATACACTATGAAGTTAAAAAATCGATCGGAAATAAAAAATTAAGAGGGATTGTGGCATACTATTCGGAACCAGCATAGGATTGCTTTTTGTAAATTAAAAGAATTTATCAAAACCTGTATTATTGAAAAACGAGACGCTTACTTTTTGACAAGTATCCACCACATTTATATCCAATATTTGTTTGAAATAGCTGGTGACGCAAACACTGAAAGATCTAAAAAATTTACCTGTGAACATTTATTGCGAAAATTGAGAATGACATACACAAAACTTTTGATATTCACGAGGCATCGGGGAAAATTTATCATTCATGGTAAAGAAATAGATTCTTCAACTGCTGTGCATATGTGCATTAGTAAGGCTAAAACAATAGAAGGAGATATACAAAATGCTGCATTTGCATTGAGCAGAGAAATATTAAAAATAAAAAAAACACTTTGCCTTCCCAAATAACTTTAAAAGATATATATGATGGGGAATGTTCCATACCACCATTGTTACACGATTTTTTCACAAAATTTCTATGTGGGCCATACGATCGACATCTCGAAAGGAATAAAAAAATTAGGATCGAGTCTCTAGCTCAAGATGCTATCAACTCAGTTACAAACGGTCGGATTAAAACATCGGAATACATGGAACTAGGCATGGTTATGAAGAGTCTTACAGGAAGTAGAAAAATCATAAACATTTTGAATAGTTTAGGTCACAGTGTCAGCTATTCAGTGGTTGAAGAACTAGAAACGGAGCTCACTTATTCTTCTTTCGAGGGCCCTTTCATTACACCTTATGGTATTTAACAAGAACCAGATCTGTCGACTGCACTTGCATTCGATAATTATGATAGGTTTGTAGATACCTTGGCTGGCAAAGATACACTTCATGATACTGTTGGTATTATATATCAAAACAAAAGCAGTATGATTGACAATATCGAAGAGATCAATGATAATATGAGCCAGCCCAGGCATACTTCCCAAAAGAAAAGACGGAGAATGTTTGATATGTTGGACGCTGAAATTGAACCTTATTATAAAAAACCTAAGTTGAACGAGATCGTTCGTCTACCGTCATTAGCCAAACTTGATATGGCAAAGTATAAACGTATTCGACAACTAGATAATTTGTGGGTCATGTCCCTTGCAATACTACAAGAAGACGTTCCTATGTGGACGGGATGGAATAATTTGAAAACCACTGAAACATTCCCAGCTCAAAATATTTGCTACTTACCACCGATCAACGAATCACCTACAAGCCTATCAGTAGTAGCACATACTTTGAATGTAGCTCAAAATATTGCCATGGGTTGTCAACAGGAGTACATATCCGTCACTTATGACTTGGCCATAGCAAAACTTGCAATGCAAATACAGAGTGAAGAACGTCCAAAATATGACAATGTGTTTATTCAATTGGGAGCTTTTCATATTCAAGTGTCATATTTCAAAGCTGTTGGAAAATATATGGAAGAATCTGGTGGACCGTATATTCTCACAGAATCTGGAACTTTAGCTCCTGGTTCACTCAAAGGGTTTATCATGGGGACACATTACAACCGTTGTAAGCGAATTCATCCGATATTTGCAGCATCACTACAAATTTTGCATTTTCGAGCATATCTACAAGCAAATAATATCTGCATTGCTGAGTTGACTGATGAACTGAAAGTAATTCAAGAGCAAAAATTGACTGAAATTAACTTTTCGAGGAGTCTTGAGGTTATTTTGGATGGACATGATCACTATTATCGCCAAACAGAAGGAGGCTTACATGGGGCGACAGCTAAATATTGGATAACATACGTGAATTTAATAAATTCACATTCTCAATTAGCCACTCTTATGTTCTCTTTCAATCATTAGAACTATGCTAGGTGGATTGTCAGATTCTATAACAATGTGGTAAATGTAGAAAACACTCATCCTAGTTTGGAAGAAATCTTGGTAAAAGGGGGCATTTCGATAAGGCGCAGTACAAAGTCATTTTCCGGTTCTCCAATTGATCTCACATTGGAACAAACCATAAACAAAGATGCTGCAAGTAAGCTTACTGGTAACAATTTATTTTTCTGTATTTGATTTATATTGTCACTGAATTATTTCGTTTACAGGGATCTGCTCGTTTACAAATTCGATATCAGCAAGGCGCCGATGGGCTACAAGTCATTCACTACGTAAATCCTTGGTCTCACATTTACTAGATACCCTGAATTCAAACTCTACCGAAGACTTAATGACTGACCTCCGCGACAATAGAATCAAAAAGGATGATACTTTGATAAAGGAGCTCGTGAGTCAAATTACCAACACTCTCAATCCCTTTTCATCCGAAATCTTGAACAGTAATGAACTTGCTAATCTATCCACTGGAAAAACCGCTAGCGAACAAATCAAAAGTTTTCTCTTAAATATAATTTCTAAAGGAGAAGAACTAAGAGATTAATTCGTTACTGAATGCAACGAGGATGCAAATAGGATTGAAAAACCCATTTCAAAACAAGTAATTCACACATTCGCATCGGAAAATGAAACAAAAATCAAGAGAAGCGACGGAAAAACAGCCGAAGTTAAAGTCGAAAGAAACCTATTGGGACGACTTTTAGTATTATCGTTGGAACATAAGATTGATTTATTATTATTATTATCGTATCCGTTAACAACCGTTCCGTTGTCACTGAGTCATCTCGACGAAAGTATCAATAAAACGGATAATTCAAAATTATTCAAGTTATTAGAGAATCGTGTATCCGCTTCTTCAAGTCCAAGTCAAATAGATTGTACCATTTTCGATGGATTCTTTTTTTTGCATCTTATCCGTGATCCTCCTCTTACTTATGGCAGATTAGCAATTTACATGGAGAGGAGCAGAAGCGGCCCAACGATTTTTTGAGAACATTGAGGTGTGACTCTTTTAAAACCGAATTCGTCAAGTTTTTAGTGAAACACTGGAAAACAAGTATTCCTCCGGGTATTTTGGGAGAAAAAATTCTCCGGGTAAATTGTGAAGATATATGTTACATGTTTTATGAGAATGATGGATTAGTGAATTGTGAAATTGATGAGGACCTATATTCTAGTCACCATGAAGCTGATACTAGAATTCTATTTCATATATCTAAACTACCAGAAGATATGAATGTGGTGATACGTGCATCCGATACTGATATATTAATAATAGCAGTAGGAAATATGCACTAACTGAAAAATAGACTGCATATTTGGATAGAAACTGGACTTCAGTCGAAAAATACTTTGAGATACGTTTCTGTTAACGATATTTACACAAATTTGGAAGACATCCTTTCTCAAGCTTTACCTGCCTATCACGCTCTAACAGGCAGTGATTATACAGCATCATTTGCTCGAAAAGGTAAAATAAATCCTTTTAATATCATTGAGAAAGACTCGAATATTGCCAAAATTTTTGAGTCATACAGGTTGTCGACGAGACATTGTGGTAAATAACAAGTGCGTGATAGTCATAGTGTACAGTGGGTAACTCTCTGATATCAGGTAAACAAATTACGTAATTTTATACCCTGCATACTTCTGTCTGTGCAATAAATTGTATAATTACGAGCATGCCCTAGTATTTTTTCTGACCTGTTCCAAGGTATTTGTCAATGTTTTGCATCGAGAATAATTTTTAAAACCTACTCTTGAACAGTGGCGTATCATTTTTTTTTACTTTTAGGGGTGACTTGAAATAATGCCTAGAAACTACAAAAGGCGCTTAGGCGCTAGAAATTACCGGAATTATACATTGGAGTCACTGCAGCAGGCTGTTCGGGACTACCAGAATCATCAAGGGAGTCTCGAAGCTATTGGCGAAAAATATGGAATTCCAGCTGCCACTTTGTATCGTAAGGTGAAGCATTTACACCAAAAATCACCAGGTGGTCAAACTATATTATCGACTGTTGATGAAAGTGCAATTGTAAAATCTATTGCATTAGCTGCTGACTGGGGATTCCCGTTGGAATGCGACGACATAAGAGACTTAGTTAAAAGTTATCTAAATAGACGAGGTCTTACTGTTTCAATATTTCGCGACAACATGCCGGGAAGGGAGTGGTACCTAGGCTTTTTAGCAAGACATAAAGATGTTCTTTCCAGCAGACTCTCACAGGCTATTAAACAAAGTCGGGCAAAAATAAGCCCCCGAATTATTAACCAATACTTCGATAATTTAACATCCTCATTACACAATGTTAAGCCAGAAGCCATCGTAAATTACGACGAAACAAATTTCACGGATGACCCTGGACGTGTAAAAGTTGTCGTTCGACGAAGGAGCAAAAGGGCTGAAAAAATTATGGATTCGTCAAAGGCAGCAACATCTGTTATGTTTAGTGTTTCCGCTTCAGGAAAAATGCTCCTTATATACGTTGTGTATAAGGCTGATCACGTCTGGTCAAGTTGGATGGAAAACGGTCCACCTAAAGCCCGTTACAACAGAAGCAAGTCAGGCTGGTTTGATACCAACTTGTTTGAGGAATGGTTTGTGACAGCAGCCCTACCATATTTTAACTCTTTACCAGAAGGGCCAAAAATACTAATCGGCGATAATTTGGCAAGCCACATCTCAGTTCAAGTCATCTCTTTATGCGCCGAGAACAATATACAATTTGTGTTACTACCGCCAAATAGTACGCACTTGACTCAGCCTCTGGATGTCAGTGTCTTTCGCCCTATTAAAAATGCTTGGCGCAAAATTCTGCGGATCTGGAAAAGAAGCAACAGAGGTGTCGTGCGCAAAGATGTATTTCCGCGGCTTTTAAATCAGGCTTTAAATAGTATCGACAGTCAAAATGCTGCCAATATTCGCTCTGGTTTTGAAAGCACCGGCATTTCTCCTGTGTGTATAGAGAAAATCTTGAAAAAACTTCCAAAGGAAGTTCCTTCAGAACGGGAAGCAGAAACTAGCGCTTCAGATGCACTGAAAGAGCTTTTCCAGCAGGCCCGTTATGGAACCAGCGCGACTCCAAAGGGAAGAAGGAAAAAACTGAATGTACAACCAGGGAAAAGCATCCCACTTGAAGATATTGAACCTAATCCACAAAAATCTGACGATGCAACTAAGAAGGACAATAGCACGAAGCCTGGTCCTTCAAACCCCTCAAAACAAAAAGCCAAGAAAAAAACTAGAGTTCGTCCAGAATCTGAAACAGAGGAAGAAGAAGATTGGGATGAATTTGTGGAGAGAAAGCGTCCCAGGTCAAGACGATTCAGTGATAATACCTCAGATGATGAATCGGTTTTATTTGAAAGTGACAAGGAGAATAGTCCTCTTTCAGCCACTATAGCTGAAAATGAAGAAACCGAGGAGACGGATCAAGATGAACCAGAAAACTCCTCAAGTGACTACCAGGAGAACGACTTTGTTATAGTCGAACTGAAATCGGCAAACAATATCTCCAAGAAGTTTGTAGCAAAAATCGTAGATACTACCGAAAATGATCCCTTTGTCGTTTCATATTCAAGAGCACATTCTAAAATAGAATGTACATATATTTTTCCTCCAGTACAGGAAGAATCATTGGTCGATAAAAGAGAAATTATAAGGAAACTTCAGTCTCCAACAATATTAAGAAGAGGGTCATTGAAGTTCCCAGGACTTCAGTTATAAGTATCTAGTTATCATACTTATCTCTCTAAGTTGCATTTGTAAGTGTCTAGTTATACCTTACCTCTCTAATGAATTTTTGTTTATTTTTGTAGTTTTTTATCTTTTTTGTATTTTGCTTAAAATTTTATAACTCAACAATAAAGAGAATATTTGTTCTAAAACACAGTGTTTTTTTTATGAAATTGATGATTTCTATATATTTTTTATTTAATTTTCATTTCATGTCACCACCTACTTGAAATAATCGTTGATAAGAAGTCATATTTCAAGTCACCCCATATTGGGGTGACTTGAAATATGACGTTTGACATTTTTTTTTTCGAAAACTACACTATATAGAAACGGTTTTAATGTATCGTTCTGTTCTTTAGGGTCGAAAGAGTTGGTGACTATTTTTAGTTTGGTTGAAAGTTGCATGGTAAGGTCGCAATCTATGGAAGTGTGTCAAAAATCTTATCAAGTCACCCCATTCTACGATATATATATATATATATATATATATATATATATATATATATATATATATATATAAGATTTGTATAGAGTGACACCCAGATAATGACCGTCATACTAACACCCACTCGTATAAGAGAAAATGATAAAAGAAGTGATAATGGCACATTCAGTATCACTACTTTTATTCGGGTTTGAAGGCCGTCGTTTTTTGGAATTTCTTCCTGACGTTTCGCTGGCTCGAGTGGCTAGCTTCTTCAGAGGCTCATTCATCTTGAAATTCACTCCGATGACTGGAGATTTTTTCTTCGCAAGTTGTATTTATGCCGATTCAGGTAGTTTTCGGTGCTAATTATTCCATTCGGATTAGGGGGGGCACATTGATACATTTTGTTAGTGTGACACCCATACGGTATAAATATGAGAGAAATATTCTCAAAGTGGTACCCTATGCTGTTGCCAATAATCAACTGCTTGATATGTAGATCGAGTCGAATCAACCCTAGATACAAGTGATTTACCGCGTGTTTCAATGGTGTAGGGTTTCGTGTGCCAAAATGAGTGGAAGAAAAAGGAGAGATTTGGAATTAGCAAAACGAAGTATGAAAATTCAAAAAATGTTACACAACACACATTATCCGTGGTAGGTGAATGTCCTCATCTTAAAAGAATGATAGGCCCCACTCTGAAAATTGTGCGATATATGAAAAATTTTGGTGAAATAACTCGACCTGCGGTCTCTGCTTTTTATCAAATCATTATACACTCAAGTCGTTTCATATCAAAATCACAAAATCCATGGAAGTGTGCACGTTTTAAGCGTTTGAAGGGTATCCCCGTTTAAGATAGTCGAAATGCCTCTAATCACGCAATTTCGATTTGACCTGCGAATGATGATACCCAGGTCTGGAAAACATTCACCATAAATTTTTCTTCTCTTCTTTTTCCCGGTCTAAGGGTAACAAAATGACCATTTTCTCGGTCTAAAGGTGACAAAATGACCATTTTCACGTTTGATTGTTTTTTTCTCAAAATGTAGGTCTCGAATAATGTTGAAAAAATTCACGTTTAAGGAAGACAGTATGGTCTTTGAATGATTTTTTTTGTTCCCCCATGAAGACATTCGATTTTTTATTTCGAATTCAACATTGAAAAAAAGTGGCAGAAAACCCAGGTGTCTCGGGTGATAGTAACATTCATTTCATTATCAATGGTGGCAATTGATACACACTGATACACACAGATGCGAAAGCGTTACGTTTGTTACTATTTATTCCTCTCCGTCCGCCTTCCCCCTTCCAAGGGTGAAAGAATTATATTATTCACATTCAATTTTTTTTCTTGAAAACTAGTTCTCGAAAAATATTGAAAGAATTCATGTATCTAGACGACATTATGGTCTTCGAAATAATTTTTTCCCTTGAGATCTTCGAAAAGGCCTCAAATATGTTGTCTTCAATTTCAAATTCTAAAAAAAGTATCAGAAAGCCCAGTTGTCCCGGGTGATATTATTCCATCATTTCGACGAAGCTAATTATAACAATTGTTAACGTTAATTATATTGGTGACATTCTTTGTGAATTTTTTATAGAAAATATCAGGGAACGAAAAAGTTCCTGAGTTTCAATTTTACATAGAACACATGCACTCATATTCAATTGACTTATTATGACAATTCGAGCTATACGAAAGGAAAGAATTTCACTAAGAGATTTTTTCATTGAATGAAGGCAATAACGGTTTTTATCAATTTTCACAGAGCAGCGATACACAAACACATGAAAGCGTGCCGCCTGTTACTGTTCTTTGCTTCTCCTTCGCCTCTTTTCCATTCTAGGGGTGAAAATTTTATATTTTTCACGTTTTATTATTTTTGTAATAATCTATATGGAACAAATAGTATATATGGAAAATATTATGATCTTCAAAATAAAAAATAAATATCATACGGGCCACTTTTTGAGACATTCGAAAAAAAATTAGATTTTTTTGTTAGAGAAAAATAGTAGGAAACTCATGTGCCGCTCAGCATGTCGATAAAGCTGATATCCATTATCTTATTGAATATCTTTTGTTCAAGTCTCAATGGTGGCACCCTTAGCACAAAATGACATCATTTTGAAAAATTTAATGAAAATTTGTTTTTTCAATATCCATCTTTTTCTCAGACTTATATGAGAACAATTGCATTTGACCCGTGTTAGATGTGTAATAAAATATTACGATACACACACACACGGTATGCTACTATTGGTGCCAATTGCGTGCGCCACGCGCAGTGACGTCACATTCGAGAAACGAAACTCGCCATTTGACATTCTGATGCATACTGTTTACATATTATTTCCATTCGCGGAGAGGATATTTTGAGTGTACACAGACATCTACATATGTTATTTCTATTTTGTTTTTTTCCTTTTATGTGGGTGTGTGATCAATTACAATTCACAATGCCAAATTGTGCCGTAGCTAAGTTTAGAAACTAAAACCTTCTCTTTCACATCCAACTGATGAATTGAGGGAAGTTGCTTTGAAACTCCAGTCTGAGTTCCATAAAATGCATGTTAACTCTTTGACCGAAGAGGAGATTTTTTTAAGAAATTAGCCGATAGAACTGTGTCACAAATAAAAACCACATCTGTGCCTTACGAAGTTGTCCTGTTCTTAGCAAGAATTCGAACATATATTGGACTGCGAGACTTGAACAGGAAAATCAGTTTCAAGAATGCTCAGAGGAACCTAGACAAGAAGATGTTTGAATTCACCAACTTTAGGAAATAGTTGTTTTACTTTTTGCTCCTGGTTTTGTATTGCAATATAAAATATTCAGAAGAATTTTAGAATTTTTTCACCTCCTTTGTTACACTGCGGTTTTTCGTTTTTCATGAAAATGAAATACTCAAGTACCTGAATATAATTATTAAAAAAAATCTGTTATTTATTCTTCTCAAATAATATTCACAACGATGATTATTTGTTAACAAAATACATTTTACTGACTTATGTATAATGTACAAATCTAAAGAGAGACTACCGCATACAACTATTTCCTCTTTAATCACTTTCATTTGAAAAAATTATTCACCATAATCTCAAATTCAATATATATCGAATGCGTGCCGCGAGATTCGATTGGAACCTATGAACAACTTCTCGTAGTTCCTCGATCGTGACCTCTCAGCAGCGAGAGAGAGAACGCTATCATGCGCAATAGCATACCGTGTATATGTGTATCGTGATAAAATAGTTGACGTATAATATTCGAGTTTCTACATATTTCACGAGAATCGAATGAATTTTTTTGTTTTCATATCTTTCATAACGCCATATTGATGCATTGAATCGGAGGAAAAAAAAAACTGAAAATCACGTTCTCAAAACGTCTTTTTTTCCGCGAATCTTTAGGAAATTTTGACATTCCTGTAAAAATTTCTTGAAAAAAATTCAATTCCTTCTTAACTGTAGGAATTTTCGGCTTTTCCTACCTATTGAAATATATACTATTCCTACACGAAAATAAAAATGTTCCTTATTATTCATGTTTTATATAAAAATCACAAAGAATGTGTTCGGGAAACTGATAACATTTCAATTTTCAGTTCGATGTATTTTATCACGAGACCGAGTATTCGAAGTTTTTTTGATTATAGGTTTTTTGTGACTTTTGAAAAGAAGACAGTGGTTAATGATCTTATCAAACCAGTTCATTTGTGAATATTGTGTTATGCATCAACAATCAACTGGAACCTTCCAAGGAGCTCCTGAGAGAAGCCCGAGCAGCCATACAAGAGGAGAATCTCAACAACAGGTAACTTTGATGCTCTCGTACCGAAATTTATTAGAATTAATAATACAGTCCACTTCTAACGTCATTAATGTGCTTTCGTTACATCATTGGTTTTTCGAACGTACAGAATGTCTTTTTGTTAAGTGGCACCACTGATATTATAATAAACATGTTTAATTGTTAATTGAAATAATATAATAATTGCCAACGATTAAATGAATAATTGTTTGTAATAGTGTATATTAGCTTCGTTAAAATGATAAAATTATATCACCCGGGAAACATGAGTTTTCTGCAATTTTTTTCGAATTCAAAATGAAAAAAAAAATTCAAAGGTGAAATTTTTTTCAATATTTTCAGAGGCCTAGATTTCGAGGAAAAGAGTTTAAAGTGAACAAAATAATTTTTTTAGCCTTGAATGGAAAAATAGGGGGTGGAGAGAAAAAAACATTAACAAACGGCACGCTTTCGTATCTGTGTGTTTCAATTCTCTGTGAAAATTGAAAAAGGATAGTAATTGGCAATATCCAATGTGGAAACTCTATGTGAAAAGTTTTCCACTCTTTTTATAGCTCAACTTTTCAGAATTTGTCAAATCCAATATGAATATATCCTATGTGGAATTGCAATCAAAACATTTTTTGTTCCATGAAATGTTTCGTTAAAATCAATGGCAGAAAATTTACAGGCAATTCTGTAGAAAAATTCACAAAAATGCCTTATTCTCAGGTGCCACCACTGATAACGAAATAAACGTTACTAATTTTTCTGGCATATTTTTTGAATTTTTGATTTCAAACTATTTTTCGAGGGTCTTCATGGGAGGCCCAGGGACCCAACAATTATTTTGAAGACCCCACTGCCTTCTATATACTTGAATTTTTTCAATATTTTTCGAGGCCTAAATTTCGAAAAAAAAACGTGAAAAAAGTCATTTTTTCTCCCACAGAGGGGGAAAGAGAGGATGAGAAAGGAAAAAAATGCTGAATGGTTCTCAGACCTGGATAACATGTATCGCAGGTCGAATCGAAATTTCATGATTAAGGACATTTCGACTATCTTAACCGAGGATACCCTTTGGTGTACTCGAGAATAACCCTGCAATATTCATAGTAATTGAATTTTTCTACGAGGCCAGACGATTTCAATTCGGTTGTTGATGATGATGATGATCAGAAAGGTGAGGTGAGTGAAATGAATATTTTTTTTTCAAGACTAGCAGGTCATTGAATGTCATCGATTGAATATTTCAATAAACACTTTTTGCGCTAATCACATTTTTTTTTTCATTATACCGCTTCATTTTCGTGTTTTTTTTTACTCAATTATCAACTATAAATTTCATGCCCGTGCGGAAATAAAGTTCAGTTGACGGCCCGCACGGGCAATAAATATTTAACATTTTTCTGCATGTACACGTTTCAATTTCAACTGAGCAATCCCAGTATCCAGTTATAGAATCATCAATTAATTTTTTATACACCACGGTTGAAAAATAGATATATTTGCCCTCGGGCCAAAAGCCCTCGACTTTGTAAGATAGTCGCCCTCTGTGCATGAATATCTCTATACCCTTGGTACATGAATGGGTGTTTTGTAGGGCCATGCAAAAACATATTGTTTTCGAAGCAGTAGTTTGAAAAGTTTCTGGAAGCATGTTTGAGTATCAGCGCTGGCTTGTGAAATTTCATCCATCGTACGATCAATTCTTATCATATTGAAGAATGTAATCCAGCAGTGATCTCGGTAGTGTAGTGGTTAGCATATCGGCCTATCAAGCGGAAGGCCGGGGTTCAAATCCTCGCCGGGCCACCGTGCTGGGTAATCGCACGTTGAAAGGTAAGGCCTCGTTGATCCATTGCTCGCACAAGTTTCGACTTCTGAGGTTTGACGTTCGTCAGCTGGTAAACGGAACGAACAATGTTTTTAGCTCGCTTCAATCATTCGCAAAGTGATTACGAGAGTACATCCCTTTGTGGAAGTCAAAACCTGACTGACTCAACATATATTCCGTCCACCTCCCAATCTTCACCTCAGGTGATTTCTATTATTAGTTTGTAAGTTTGGTTTCATTACTAGGAAAGTTTTCCTTCCGAATCCAAGATGTTGGAAAAATCTGATGTAAGTTACAAAATAATATCTACACTCATTAATGAAGTAACGGGTACTTTGCAGAGATATTTCATTTGATATTTTCCAACTTTGGGCAACGAAGCATAAAATCAGTTTTTTCATACAATCCTCTACTTAACATATTCCAGAAATTCGTGTCAGAATATCTCACTGATACACAACACTTCAAGATATCATCCATGAATTCACCTCATTCAACGAAAGCTCAAATGAAGTAATGATAATGTTTCTTCATCATCAATTGATAATATTGTCAATTTTTTTTCATATGCAGATTCACACGAAAAGGAAGCCCTATAATGTTCAAGGAACACCGCGTGAATCAAGGGACAGGAAATACGAATTAACATTTACTTTGAATTTCTGAAATTTGTAAGCTTCAGGTAAAACCTCATTTGGCAAGGCTTGCCAAAGCTCAGCTGTTCTATTGAAAAAAGATCCCTGAGCAAGAGAGGTTCAACAGGTTTTCAAATTCAGAACAAAGGGGTGGGAATTCTGTACTCGTAGATTCATCCGTGTAGATATTGCCAAGGGGGAAACGATTGATAATAATTCGGAAGAGCATCGATCATGAAAGTTTCTATAGAAGAGAGACCAGTTTCCGATCCTTCTACGATGTTCCAATGAAGTGAGCGAGTCTGTGAGCGAAGAATCACCAACAAGACGAATTGCCGTCTCCTCAATAGAATCGAGAAGCCTCAATGAATGTTTTGGTGCCGAATTTTACACATGAGAACTGAATTCCATGACAGGTCGTATCTGAGCCTTGTAGATCATTAGAAGCTGATGTGAAGTGAAGTATTTCTTCGCACGAAATAGAAATCCAAGTTTCTGGGAAGCACTTCCAGCGATCGATCTCACATGGTTTTCTCATGAGAGATTATCACTGATCGTAATTGCTAGCATCGAGATACTTGATTTCCAGCGAATATATTTGCAAATAAATTGGCTCTGTGTTGGGCAGTGGTAGCATGTGATTCATCTGCTTTGGTTGAAGGGGGAAATAAACTAGAAGTGAAATTTTTGGCGACAGCTTTAGCAAATGACCAAAACGAACGAGAACCGTTTGGACATTCAATAAGTTTTGAACGAATTTTATAATTATGTGCTTCTTTAGCAGCTTCAATTGTTGCACTGCACCTATTTCTTGAGTTGACATACTCAGATACTGTCTCCAAACTGGGGTCTTGGCGCAAGCGATTGAATGTCGCTTGTGACAGCCTCAGAGCAGCTTTTGTTGAACCATGGTTTCTCAGACTGTGGTCTCTTTGTACTACTTGAAATGAATTTTTTCATTCCCAGAATAATGGTATCAGAGATTTCTTGGGCACATAGAGTGGGATCACCAGATGAGAAACAGACCCTTCTCTAAGGAAAATCATAGAAAAACATTCGAAGACCGTCCCAGTCTGCTGATTTTTAATGCCAAACACGACGTGCGAGAACTTACCACTCATTGAAGCAAAATACGAACAAGTTGTTGAAATCAAAGTGTGATCAGAATTACCCAAGCGGGAGTGAATTTTGATTCGATAAATATCAGGATGAGTAGTATGAAACAAGTCCAGTGTATTGGCAAACTGGTTATTCGTATCAGGAATACGGGTGGGTTGATCGATGAGTTGTTCCAGTTGTTCATTAGTAATAGCAAATTTGAGAAGATTGATCATGGCACGAAAGTGATTCTGTAAGAGGAATGGTTATATCTCTTGATGATTGCATTCAAATAACAATGATTGAATTAACTATTCAAAAAAAAAATTCAGATGGGGTGGTATTTGAGGAGATAATTCCGATCAAATTTTATTCATTTGTGGATAATTTCACATTCCGCATCATGAGCGTACGCGTTATTCACGTGTAGTTCGTTATATTGATGTAACTCTTCAGTTCGATTCAAATAAAATGTTTCTTCGATTGTCAGCAGATATTTTGCAGACACATCCTAGGCTGCAAAAGTAATACTTTGCTGATTGAGTGTCTGGACGAGTAAAGTACTTCTAAGGCTGAATTCAGACAGATCCGAAATTTGATCGTACGAAGATCCGACAGCACTCAGATTGGTTCAAATTTGAATTTTCATTCGGCGGGAAGATTTCATCCGGAAGTTTAAACTTATTTTGATGATCGGATGTAGAAAATGGATTCTGTCGGATACGGTGCCCAATGCTAACTGTGTTCTGATTGGTGCAATATTTTTGCAGCAAATCATCTGTTGAAATGTTCTTATGTTATCCGATGTCGTATAAGGTTGAGATATATTGAACTTCATCTGATAAATTCACTCACGGAACACAAGGATACGGAAAATTTCAGCATTCTGTGATCTATTTAGGTATAATGAGATGCATGGTTATGTTATGATTGCATTTTGCATTGTTTGAGTAGTATGAGTGTCTAGATAACGTTGATAATTGATAACATGAAAAGAAGTAGTTTCGAAAAATGGTGGATACGAAGTTTAAAGTGAATTCAATATTACTATCTTCCTCATATATTTTGAAGAAAAGAAAGAGGCGGACCTGGATGAGAAAAATATTTGCAGAGCGAAAAACAAGAGGAGATTATTGCAATCTCTTACAGAAAATACGACTCCATGATACTGAAAAGTATTATAACTATCTGAAAATGTCTAGGGACTCTTTCAAAAAATTGCTTTCTATGGTGGCCCCTTCTCTAACAGAGCTTCATCATACGAGAGAACCTATTTCGGGAGGAGAAAGATTGGCAAGACTTTGAGGTATTTGAATTTTATGACTCTGAGAACATTTGAATGTACCTGGCAAGAGGTGATAGTATGGTATCCATGTCCTATGTATTTCGTATTGAAACAGAACAGTGTCAGGAATTATGAGAGAGACATGCAATGTGTTGTGGGATAACTTGAATGAAGATGTGCTTTTGAACTCTTCTGAAGAGTCGTGGACATGTATCAGTGAAGACTTCTTGAAAAAGTGGTAGATTCCCAATTGTGTAGGTGCCATTGATGGAAAGTACGTAGTAATTGAGGTTTGTGCTGTTTGATTGGTATTTGAGGTTGTGGATTTGTAATAGAATCCATTTGCTGGGTTTTCTCTCCTCTGAAAATGAGAAAGCTTGAACTTCTGATAATATCTTTTCTAAGGCCAAATTGGTATACATGTCCCGATACATAACTCCAATGTTATGAATGAGCATAATTGACCATTTTCAGTTATTCATATTCCTTGAAAAAAACTATTTTATACTTCCCCTTGGCGATGTCTCTATAACTACTCTGCTCGAAATGACGAAGCAGAGTGGTTTTATTTTAGTCAGTCTACGAACATCGCCAGGGGAAGAATAATTTTTTTTTCATTTATTCATTTTATCGGATTTTTTTTTTCCTTCATATCATTCATGCAAATGTTTTGTTTCAATTAGGTTTGTTGGTAAAATTATATGGGAATTTTACTGTTGTATGCTCTTCCCAAATCAGGATCAACATATATCATGTATGAGGGACATCATAGCATAGTACTTTTAGCATTGTGTGATGCTAACTATAAATTCACCTTCGTTGATATAGGAGCAGAAGGAAGACATAGCGACGGCGGTATTTCCAAACACAGCACAATGGGTAAGCTAATCCTCGAGGGAAATATCAATTTTCCACCACCCTCGCCAATTGAATACGGAAGAGACCCGATAAACTACTTTATTGTTGCAGATGAAGCGTTTCCTTTAACAACTAACATCATGAGACCTTATCCTGGTCGGTTTTGCCACACCACGAAAGAAATTTTAATTATGGGTAATAATATATTTACGTTATGTGTTTATAATATTACTGATGAAAATATTTCAGATTGAGCAGAGCACGCAGAGTTATCAAAAATTATTTTGGCATATTAGGTGCAAAATGGCGAATTTTCAGAAGACCTATCAACGCCAGTTTGGACACAGTAGTGAACATAGTTGAAGCAACAGTATGCTTACATAATTTCACATCAGAAGAATCGAATGCCAGGGAATTGCATTATCCAACCATATCAGCCTATAAAGAAAACTGTAATGAAACCATCATTGAATGGGAATGGAGAAAAAACCTAGCAGTGAATAACCTTTGTCCTATACCAAGAGTTTTGGTAGTAATATGTATAGTAGAAATACCCAAAACATGAGAGATCAAATTGCTGCTAATTTTCTGTTCGATTTTTCTGTGCCATTTCAGTGGAATAAATGAATGATAAAGACAAAATAATTTTATTTTAGACAATTACTAATAAGCAAAAGATTAAACACGTGACCTATAAGTAGGTTTTGGCAACTTCATAAGTTTTGGTGAACAACTCAATTTCTGAGTTCTTTCTTCCAGTGGAATATTTGATAATAAAGACGAGATGGATAAACATATGGGATTTATATTTTTTTCTGAAGTTTCTAGAAGTGATGTGTTAACCCGATTCAATGCATCCATCAGAGCCATTTCGACAGCTCTTCCTTCTGTTTTTCTTTTCTTCAAAGAAGTGGCATCTCTTGTATGTTCGATCTCTGTTGAAGTTGCGTTAGTTGGTGCTACTGATAAATTTGTTGTAGTTCTGAGAAATAATCTCATTTCATCAATTGTCTATGATATTTGGATGATAATTATTTTGAGAAAATGTTTTCTCCCATTATCAAATGATACCTATATTAGGTCTGTACCTCAGGTTCACACAAATACTGGAATGAATCGTCAACATCAACTCGCAAGTTCAATTTGGTTTGGCATTTCTGAGCATATTCAGAATAATTCTCGATATTTTCGTAGTGATATCCTGAAAAAAATGTCACGCAGCAGTTTCTGATCCAAAATAAGTATGTCAACAAAAGTCATAATCAGTATTCACTAATAATGAGAAAAGTAAACTTTCCAACCAAGCAGAGGTAAGCAAACTTGATGCTGAGTGGTTTTGAAGAGAACGTGTTACGAGGTGGAATTATAGTTTCTGAGTAATTCAATAAGATGTAGGTGAATTCTATAGGTCTGGTAGTAATACTACACAGGAGTGGAAAGTAAATGAGTTTATAACTTTAAAATTCTTCACTAAAACATACAGAACTATTAAAAGTAATGTAATTATCTCGAGGGAAAATCCAAAAAATTGTTCCTCAAAACTTCAACTTCTCTAGATAACGAAATCCCTCGAGAAACCATCAAAAGCTTACGGACGATGTTGCAGTGTGTCATCTAAAAAGCTCATCAGCTCATAGAACTCCCATTTTCTTTTTCTTCTCTTTTTAGCTGATTAGCCACTGGAAATATATTTTTCAAATTCTCCTTTAACTCTCACATATGTGTCTCTCGAATTCCTCCACTTTCTCATCAAAAATTCCAGAGAAAATTCTTCTCCTTCTGAAATAGAAGCGAACATCAAAACACTTCATGAAATAAATAGTTCCAATACTCTCACATCCAAACTCCCTGTAAATTTCAAACCACAACTCGTCACGGAAGGTCTTCTTTCGCTCCTTCAGCGACAAACAAGAATCCCACAGAGGAGGCCTATTCATTACAAGGGAAATCAGAAGTTCTTCAACTGTATATTTCTTGCTAGAGTTTCCTTCAGCCTGAAATATAAAACATTCTATTGCACTCACACATACTTAAGATTTTATTCATATCATACCTGAGAGTCCTGAACTTCAACATTTTCATCGGAACTACTATCATCCTGTATAGTATAAAAATCATTTGACATCATAATGTCTTCAGAAAAACTTCAATGTCGGGTAGTAAATTGCTACTCCTTTCACCACTCGAAGATAATGAAAACGAATAATGTGACCCTCTGAGAGCTTTGACCAAGATTGAATTCACATTAAATTTGACAGGAGACCACTTGTATTTAATTATGTTTAGGGCTCAGGGTTGCAACTTGCGATTCTTAAATCTTCCGTTGTGCCAACATGAACATCACATTTGTGACCACTTGTTTTTCTGAACAAATTATCTGTGCCTGCGCATTACATGAAACTCGTCATATATCATTCTCATTTCATCTATTCTGTTGTCATGTTTTACAAATTTGTATCCGAAAAATATTCGGATCTATGTGAATCGCTCATTTTGTCCGATGATACGAATACGAATCGGACGTCGGATATCGGATCTTTCTGAATTCAGCTTAAGTCGCTTAACTGTCCATAATTTTACAACCTTATATTCTAGCAAAATATTACTTTTTCTGCCAAGGCAGCAAAAGTGATACTTTGCTGATTGACATGTGCCTGGAGAAGTAAGCACTATTGAGTCGCTATAACTGTCCATACTGTTGTCAAACTATAATTACTATGAGTATACATTTCCGTAGCAACCAACAACTCCAACACTTGCGACTCCTATCAAATTTTGTTTTAATTCATCACATTCACTACAGGAGAAATAAAACGATTGTGAGAATTGAAATAATCTGCAATATCATACATATATCATAATAAACAATCGGAGAAAAAATTATATGTTTAACTGGGCAGCAAAGTATATTGACGGCCTTAGATGAATTCCCAGCCTCGCTACGTTCGGTTGTGAACTATCATTTGCGACAGTCGATCTACTTCTTTGCTGCCTAGTAAAAGAAATAATTAATTATTCTGCCTGCCAGAGAAAAGATGGTAATATTCTGGACAAATCAGCAGCAAAAAGGAATATTCAGTAAAATGCCAGCCGACGTGATAACGAGAACTGCTGTTGATGATATACTGATAACCCTATTCGGAGAGGATCTATTGAAGGAAAATAAGAATAAAAGAAGCTCATATCATTCATGAAATGAATTACGGGAGTGTGGTAAAAATTCATTAGAAATGAAAAAACTCTGATGTTACTCTGATATGCTTTCAACATTGAAACCCAAACATTTTGAGAATGTCGTCGAAGCAACAAAAAAGATGTCTAGAGACAATACAGAAGAAAAAAGTTTTGGGGCTGCATCTTTAGCATTACATTTTGGGACTACGTTGAAGCAAATAACAGAATTAGCTGTGAAGTTGATTTCGAGAGAAGAAATCTCATTTGCCATAGGGAACATTGAGGAAACTGTAATGGACTTGAAGCGTTTCAAGAAAGTTGTGACAGTCAGTAGACAACATAATTGTGAAGCTTGGCTCTGAAAGATTTAAACGAAAAGTCGGCCGCAAAACCAAACTACTTCCTGTAACGGAAGATGTTATCGAAATGAAGCATTTTATTGAAAATACCGCTGAGGAAGCTTTTGATGAATTGAACATTCCAGAAAATATAAACGACTACCGCATTCAAGTTGAAACCTCACTCATTTCTACAATATCACACGATAGAAAGAGTGTGGGCGATATTCAGTATCTAGATGTTGATTCGTACACGAAACAAATGAAAAATTCCACTATTGGCTATTGTCACACAGATTTCGAGCATGAATGAATTTCAAATGAAATTAGTATAACTACTTCTCTTCGGGCTTAAAGGCCGTCGTTCTTTGGAATTTCTTCCTGACGTTTCGCAGGCGCGAGTGGCCAGCTTCTTCAGAGGCTTATTCATCTCCGATGACTTAACCATTTTGTTCAAATGAAATGTTACCACTACTGTCTTTTGAGGCTACCACAAGATATTTATCAAGTTGCAAAAGTGAGTGAAATATTACAACTCATGGAAAAAAGGAAATGATGCTCAATTCAAAAATAAATCATTCGATGAGATCGAAATTGATATGGAGGATATTGAAACGAATGGGGTGAATCAGACTACTGAAAAATATACTCCAGAACAGGACATGGGTGAAAAAAAATCCTTAAAAAGTATTTCATTAACAGAAGTATATTTATACTTCTGTTTGTGGCCTATGAATCTATGGGCGAGTGCGATGTTGATGGAAACATCCATTCGAATAGTGAGTCAATTAAATTTTCTTGAATGCGTGAAAAACAAAAAAATTGCATTCAGAATGTTTGGTAGTTTTTGAGGAAATCTTGGCATAATTAGTTGTTGAGAGTTTGAAAAGATATTATTCACCAAGTGAGAAGCATAACTCTTTTTTTCAGGTACCAATAGTACTTCAAGAAGAACTTATGAAGCCTCTCCACCAGAGCCTACCAATAGGAGAATTGGTGAGTCTCACATACAAGTGTGATTCAACCTAATCGAGCAAAATTAGTCGCATATTATACAGTGATTCATTCATTTCGCCATTTTTATTTTATGAGAGTAGACACTATCATGGCTTTCAAACTCAAAACGTAAAAATGCGGCACGGGCATAAGTACGCTATTATTTCGTTAGTAACTGAATAAAAAACACAATCACGAATTAGTATGATTTACATTTATTCAGATTATGTGAATTGAGATGGAATTGTTCATCTTTTTCAGTTACCAATAGAACATTGGAATTGAATTATAGACCGATGTCTCCCAAGCCTGCAAAAAAAATATCTTGTGAGTTACCCTTTTGACATGTCAGATGCGAGATGCATTGGTTAAATCACGTATTTGAGATCGAGCGACATTGAAAGATGATGGCGTTCGAATGGATTACGAGGGTATTAGACAAGCTTTCACTCTTTTCCTCGCAGATACTGAGAATCTCTCGTTAACGAAACCTCGAAAAGGGGATTCATTTCTGTGCCTAAATGAAATGTTCTTTATATTTTTCATTTATTTAAATCTGTTTTTTATATATATTCAAGGTGGACGGTTGGAATGGGAACAACGTCAGAAAGAAAGAAAGTATGCTTGCTCACTCTGAAAAACACATTTGACTGAAGAAAGCTCCGAAGAAAGATGAATGTGGAAGTTTTTTTGTAAATATACCAGGAAGATTTCGAAAGGGTCGAGTGGGTGGGAGTAAAAACCTATATATACAATGAATACAGGTTGAGGAAAAAGGATCTGGATTGAACCAAGTCACAATCGAACTACCTAATGAGGATTTCAGAAAAAATGCCCTTTATTGTATCATTGATATCAATGAACAATGCTCGTGCAGTGAATTTTTTCGAATAATGATATTCAGTTTGACTCATATCTTGACGAAGTTGTTATAGAAACACAGGAATTAGCCCCCAGATTCTATTTCACGAATTCGATTGTCGAGTAGCTTAGACTGTGACTGTAGAATGCGCTGTACGGAAAATATACGCATATTCTAAACAATTCGATAATCGAATTCGTGAAATAGAATCTGGGCTTAGATGAATTGACTGATGAAAACAGGGATGAAATAAATGAAGACCCATCTGGGGTGCGTTCACTTTGAACGTCGAACGACGCGACGTCGGACGCGCCGAATATCGTTCACTTTCGACGTCAAGTGAAATTTGCCAGCGTTCAATTTGAAAAAGATAAACGTCAGGCGACTTGCCATCATGTCCACCTCGGGCACATGGACGAAAGTTGCCGGACATGCGCGTTGAGAATGTTGCCAATCAGCTGTTCATGGTGCAAGAATAACAAAATACATAGGTAAGATTCATTGAATTAATAATCAATTAGATGCTAAAATCATTCCGAATTTATAGATTACCCAATAATTTAACCTAAATACGCCCAAATTGAGATTGGAAGACGTGGAAAGTAGTACCGAGTACCTCATTGATTTAAATGATGAAGACGTTCAACGAGCCCTAACTGGTAGGTTAATATCTTCTGTATGTTCCTTGTGATGTATTAATTTTCTTTTGTTAATAATGAATAATCAATCCCTAATTCCTCACTACCTACGTCCTACATGAAAAAATCCACTGAGATAGTCCTGATTACTATAACCTTCTAGGATAATTATTCTTTATTTTGATTATTCCTGATTCCAGACAATTTCTATGCACAGGCGCTGCTAAATCATGCAAGACTGACTGCTACCGAAGAACAGTACTCAGAACGTGCTGAAAAAATCTCCAGGAAACTGTTTGCTGTGCAAATAAGGAATCAGTATCACAATGGACAAGAAGTGAAATTTTGAAACTAATTTTTATATATGGAGAAAATCAAGAGTCTCATAAGTCAACAGTAATCAGAAAAGATCGGTTTTAGAATATGATTGCTGAAAAGATGGAGTCAGACAAAAATGGTGAACAATGTCGTAACAAATTCAAGTATTTGAAAACAATGTATACAAAAAAAAAGGACAACATGTCTGCGACTAAAACTGGAGAATCCAAAATAGTGTTTGCCTATTTTGATGAAATGGATGAAATCTTTAAAAAGGATCACAATATAGAACCGGTGGCAATAGCATCGTCGTCTAATAATAATTTTCCATCAGAAACTACAACACATAATGATACTGATGATGAAAATGTTGATGATCCTCCGTCAAAAAAAAAATGGGTGGTAAAAATATCAAGGTGGAGGGGCTAAAATTCTCGCAGAGAAAGAGAGAAATACTGAAAGGAGACATAGAGGAAATTTAGAGAAAAAAGATGAGGCACTGAATTTGAGTAGGCAACTAATTTCTCTAGCTGAAGATTCAGTTCCAAAAATAACTTAACTCTGCGTGAGACACCCTACTAGGTTTGTTTGTCTGATTCTCAGAAGAGTAAGATTTATTTTTGTTACGCGTTCTTGTACAACAACGTGCCATTTGTTTTATTTATATCTAATCTTGTACCAACAAACCAAAAATGTTGTGATCTTTGCAATATCAGAATTTAGTTTGGTTTAGTTAGTTGTCATGTAGCAAAATGACGACTTAGTTTCTCTTATAGAAATTAATTTTATTTTCCAGTATTCTCAATTAGTATTAGCCTATGTGTTAACAGGCTTGTCTTAAGAGTTCCTTAATAAAATATTAAAAAAATACGTATGTTAATTTTTGTTTCTGTAAGTTCTAGAAAAAATTCCTATGAGCGTGCGGAAAGTCATCGTCACATTATTAAATTTTTAGAATTATTTTTCTGGTAGGTATTTAACTACTATGCAGCGTTCATAGGAAAATTGTGCGAAAGGTCCTCTTTGGACTTTCAGGAAGATAACTATTGAAATTCAAAATAATGAGACACATGAATTTACAAGTAAAATCATTTTACTTCGTATTGTTTCTTCGAATCTTGAATTTTTTGTTTATATTATAATATATTCATTCATGCTAGGCTAGGGCTGCAGTTGTCCTGCTAAGGCTTCTCTGCGTGCATTGCCTTCTACAGCCAATGTTCTAATATCGACAAGCACATTATTTTCCATTTGTAAATCACCATTGTTCTGAACTACAGGGAGGCCTTCTTGAATATAGTTTTCAATGTTGTCTTCTCTAACTAACAGACACATATTGTGGAGGACACAAGCTGCTCTCATAACATATGCATAGAGATCAAATCTGTTCACATCTAGTTGTGAACATCGCATTCTTCCATAAAATAAAGCAAATGTCCGTTCAACACATTGTCTCAAATTAGCATGGACAGTATTAAAATTTATTTGTCTTGGAATCAATCTTCCACGATTTATATATGGTGGTATACACCATTTAAGTAAAGGGTATGCCTTATCACCAATTATGTACTGTTCTTCCTGCAAATAGTCGTGGGGATTTTGTATAAGCTCAGTATAAATGTCTGAGTTTTTAAAAATTCTAACATCGGATACTGAGCTTGGGTACCCTGCAAAGCAATGAAGAATCGCATGAAAACATTTCCGATTTACATATACCTCTGTTTTTTTTTTTGGAGCTTTTATTGAAACATATTTGCCATCTATGGCGCCAATTACATTTGGCAAATCACCAAACCTTGAAATTTTTTTTGCAATTTCAGTTCTTTGTTCAGGATTGGGCCATACTATAAATCTAGTAGACACTTGATTCAAAGCTCTTATTACTCTATAAAAGCATCTCCATAGGGTTGATTTGGCGATGTCAAAGCGTTCTTCAATCGATCTGAAAGGAAAATTGTATACAAATAAATTTATTGTACCATGGACGGGGTGGGGTATACAATTCAGACAATACAAAGTATGTAGTAATATGGAAAGTATATAAACATACTTATGTATAGAGAGTATCTAGATATAAAAAGTTGTCTATTGTTGGGACAGCTAAAGGTTGCTTTGTTAATAATGAAATGACTCTGAAATTGTGAACCATTTAGCCGAGGTATTACTGACTCAAAATACAATTCCTACTGGTTTTTCTCCTCTGTGATATTGAAGTTGAGCATCTTCTGGATCTCTTCATCTTCGCCTTCAGATTCGCTCTCGAATAAGACTGATTCTAGTAAAACCCGAGCTGCTGCTGATATTATCATTAGAGCTAAACTATTATTATTGTCTTCCATTATGATTCATATAAAAATTGTGAAAACTCTAGAACGAGGGGCGATTCAACAACTTTCTTCACTTTTAGTGTATAATAATAATAGTAGGGTTATGTCAACAAGTCAACATCCAACAAGCGTTCAGTTTAACGACCGCCCGACGACTTGTCCATGACGTCAATCATCCGGTAAGTTACCTTGTCGGACGTTTCAATGTGAACGCAGCCCTGAGGGAAATGAACAGTTGAGCAAATCCGCGATCGAAAAATCCGTTTCTTTGAGACCTGATATTGAAGAAGGGAGTGTCTACGATAATCAAGAGATTGGAAGTCCAGGCAGTAACAGTCATTTCAGCGATCAAGAGAATATTCCTTCACAAAGTGATGAAGAAGAGTTTGATCAGAATTCAGGATCACACTTACAACCAGATGAAAATAATGATGTTCAAAGAAGGAAAAGGCAGAAACGACATCGAGTAGATCCAGATGATTGAGCTGTCAACAAACATAAGAAGGCTCATGAAACTGGTGAAGCTTATATGGGAAAGAAGTTGGTTGGTGGAAAATGGAACTATAAGATCCCGAAAAATCCTAAAGTTATCAAAGACAGTTGTGAGTGTAGTGAATGGGAGAATTCACTCATAAAGTGTAGCAGTGTTATTGATGAGGAAAGAAAAATTTTTCGTGAATTTTAGAATATATCATGGGGAGAAAAAAAGCTGTACGTGAAGCTACACACTGTAGTAAAACCAACATTAAGACCCAGAGACAGGAAAAATGACAGCGGCAGAAGAGGGGTTCCGTTTATATATTTTCTAGAAAAAGACCAACAGAATATAAGGGTATGTAAGACAATGTTCTTGAATACATTGTCAGTTAGTGAAAATACAATAAGGAATTGGAAAAATCCTTCTGAGAAGACTGGATTCAACTATATTGAAAAAAATATTGGGAATGGTTCTGAAAGGCAAGAAGAAGTAGGTGGAATTCATAAAAGGAAAAATAGAATATCAGGAGCTAGACTGAAACCGTTTGAAGGGGCTAAAGAACTCTTGAAAGTTTTTTTGGTAGTTTGGCAAAAATGGAATCCCATTATTGTCGCCAATCTTCAAGTGAGCTGTACTTGGAGCCAAACTGGAAGTCTTAAAGAGAATTGTACAGAGAGTACTGTAAAGTATGTGAAGAGCAAAATGTGAAGCCTCTGTCGATATCAATGTTTTCTCACATTTTTGTGAAAAAAACCAAAGTAGGATGAATGTGAATTATGTGTTGGATAAAAAACAGGAAATATAACTGAAGAGATTAATAACTAGCACTTGGAGAAAAAAATTGAAGCAAGAACTGAGAAGGAAAGAGATAAAGAAAATGAAGAGTTTGTCTTCACAATGGACTTATAGAGTACACTTTTATATGCCCAAAGTCGAATGTCTCGAGCCTATATCACAAGATGAAATTGGTAGTACATAACATGACATTTTATAACTTGAAAAATAAAAATGTTACCTTTTACGTATGGAACAGAGGGTGGTCTTGACGCTACCGATTTTGCTTCAATCATTTGCGATTTTATAAATCATCAGTCTGAAATAGATGGTAACTTCGTAAGTTTATTCTTTACAGCGACGGATGTTGCTATCAAAACCGGGATGTTATCTTGGCAAATACACTTTTGAATATGTCCGAATTGAAAAATTTTCATATAGAACAGAAGTACTTGGAAAAAGGGCACACGCAGATGGAGGCAGATTCTGTCCATTCAACTATTGAACAGAAAATCAAGTATCTTGGCCATACTTTCTTCAAGAAGTGTGATTTCCTTAATTTTGTGAAATCAGATTGACCAGGGAAGAAGGTAGAAGATACTTGTGTGGTGGATCTTCGAGCTATACAGTATACGTCGGCAGGCATCAAGTATAAACTGAGATTGGCGTGACCTACCAGTCAGGGAAATTTCCAGCGTGGCTCCTACAAGGTTACAGGACATTCCAAGTTTGTATTCTGACAGACTCAAAATAGACAAATCAAAATACAATGACTTACAATGTCTTAAAACTTCGTTACCTGCAGATTATCACAGCTTCTATGTGTTCCACTGTTTTCCCCCACTTTGATATTTACAGGAGAAAGTGAAGTTGCAGTTCAATTCAAACCAGGGTTATTCAAGAAGAAAGTGATTAGTTCAGTTAAATCAAATTTTCAAATCAAACTACCTCCTTCAATAGTTTTAACTCATGCATTATAATTATGGTAATATACACATCTGGTTTGCTTTGAATTGGAACAGATAGTTAACTATGAATTGGTTGTAACTCAACTACAAAAATCATATTTTCGGAATGAAAAGTCGTAACTCCAATAAAAAATCAACCAATTATCAATTGCGATGAAACTTCATCAATATTCATCAACAATATCATTTCGAATCATCAAGGAAGTTTTTGTTCAGCTACAACAAAGAATACAACGAACAAATGGTTTTTTCATTTTCCTGGAAAATTTTCCTTTTTGGAGTTAGAACCATTGCTCATAAAGCCAATGATATATATATCCAAAGGTCCCTTTGGCGCCCAAATCTGTCACCTATCGGGTTCTTCGGCGCCATTTGGGTTGTTTGGCGCTTGGTGTCAAAGTGCCAGTGATATTTAACGGACACTACGGCGCTTCAAATATGGAAATGTTGCCAAATTGTCCAATAGGTATCTGAAATTTTCTCGGCGCCTCAATCTTGATGATATCAAAACTCTGACCATTATGGTTATTTTTCTTAATCGGACCAGTAGTTTCGAAGTCATGAGCATTTGATTTATCTGTTAAGAACTTTTCATACAAGCGATAAATGTGATAATTGAAAAAAAAACAATTCTAAACTAACTTCAATCGATTCCGATGAATGTTCAGAATGTTTACCATCCGTTTTCTGACAATATGAAGTTTTTTTGCAAATTCATTTCTCATCGTATGGAATAGTATTGCATCCCATCAAACAAATTTATTCGGCAGGGTAATGGCCTCATGACTTTTCCCCATACTTGAAAGTGAAGGCCTTTTGAATGTTTCCCGGTTTGGCCCTCCCCCTATAGGTTCACTGCGGCCGACAGCCGGTACCATAGCTGGGAGCCCGACGCATTTATTCATTACCCCATCAAAAGGCCATTGCACACCCATTATTCCCAGTGGTGAAGGCCTCTCAAATGTTTTTCGGTACTCTCAGCACAGTATACCATAGCCGTACAGTGAAGACACTAAAATGTCAATTTATCAGTTCGGGGTATATAATGTCTTGTTTTGACGGCAAATTTCAATACTGAATAGTGATAGGTATGTCATTTTGAATATCAGAATGAATATTTTGTATTCAATAAGGTTTGAAATAAGTGTGAAATTTCTCAAGTACCTACAATAATGTCAAACATTCACATTATTTGTTTACATACACAGGATCCTCTGGGTTTGTAAATGAATAATGTTTGTGTTTGGCATTATTATGGGTACTTGAAAATTTCAGATTCATTCCAAACTTCATTGTATACAAAATATTCGTGGTGGTAGCCGACTACACCTCCTTCTGGCCTCCTGGCATGAACTTGGCCAGTAAGGAACTCGCCTCCTAGTGTTTTCAGATGTCTGATACTCACTTTTTTTTTGTAAAATTTATTTTTCGACGAATGGCGTGATGCAAAACCGGGATGTTATCTTGGCAAATACACTTTTGAATATGTCCGAATTGAAAAATTTTCATATAGAACAGAAGTACTTGGAAAAAGGGCACACGCAGATGGAGGCAGATTCTGTCCATTCAACTATTGAACAGAAAATCAAGTATCTTGGCCATACTTTCTTCAAGAAGTGTGATTTCCTTAATTTTGTGAAATCAGATTGACCAGGGAAGAAGGTAGAAGATACTTGTGTGGTGGATCTTCGAGCTATACAGTATACGTCGGCAGGCATCAAGTATAAACTGAGATTGGCGTGACCTACCAGTCAGGGAAATTTCCAGCGTGGCTCCTACAAGGTTACAGGACATTCCAAGTTTGTATTCTGACAGACTCAAAATAGACAAATCAAAATACAATGACTTACAATGTCTTAAAACTTCGTTACCTGCAGATTATCACAGCTTCTATGTGTTCCACTGTTTTCCCCCACTTTGATATTTACAGGAGAAAGTGAAGTTGCAGTTCAATTCAAACCAGGGTTATTCAAGAAGAAAGTGATTAGTTCAGTTAAATCAAATTTTCAAATCAAACTACCTCCTTCAATAGTTTTAACTCATGCATTATAATTATGGTAATATACACATCTGGTTTGCTTTGAATTGGAACAGATAGATAACTATGAATTGGTTGTAACTCAACTACAAAAATCATATTTTCGGAATGAAAAGTCGTAACTCCAATAAAAAATCAACCAATTATCAATTGCGATGAAACTTCATCAATATTCATCAACAATATCATTTCGAATCATCAAGGAAGTTTTTGTTCAGCTACAACAAAGAATACAACGAACAAATGGTTTTTTCATTTTCCTGGAAAATTTTCCTTTTTGGAGTTAGAACCATTGCTCATAAAGCCAATGATATATATATCCAAAGGTCCCTTTGGCGCCCAAATCTGTCACCTATCGGGTTCTTCGGCGCCATTTGGGTTGTTTGGCGCTTGGTGTCAAAGTGCCAGTGATATTTAACGGACACTACGGCGCTTCAAATATGGAAATGTTGCCAAATTGTCCAATAGGTATCTGAAATTTTCTCGGCGCCTCAATCTTGATGATATCAAAACTCTGACCATTATGGTTATTTTTCTTAATCGGACCAGTAGTTTCGAAGTCATGAGCATTTGATTTATCTGTTAAGAACTTTTCATACAAGCGATAAATGTGATAATTGAAAAAAAAACAATTCTAAACTAACTTCAATCGATTCCGATGAATGTTCAGAATGTTTACCATCCGTTTTCTGACAATATGAAGTTTTTTTGCAAATTCATTTCTCATCGTATGGAATAGTATTGCATCCCATCAAACAAATTTATTCGGCAGGGTAATGGCCTCATGACTTTTCCCCATACTTGAAAGTGAAGGCCTTTTGAATGTTTCCCGGTTTGGCCCTCCCCCTATAGGTTCACTGCGGCCGACAGCCGGTACCATAGCTGGGAGCCCGACGCATTTATTCATTACCCCATCAAAAGGCCATTGCACACCCATTATTCCCAGTGGTGAAGGCCTCTCAAATGTTTTTCGGTACTCTCAGCACAGTATACCATAGCCGTACAGTGAAGACACTAAAATGTCAATTTATCAGTTCGGGGTATATAATGTCTTGTTTTGACGGCAAATTTTAATACTGAATAGTGATAGGTATGTCATTTTGAATATCAGAATGAATATTTTGTATTCAATAAGGTTTGAAATAAGTGTGAAATTTCTCAAGTACCTACAATAATGTCAAACATTCACATTATTTGTTTACATACACAGGATCCTCTGGGTTTGTAAATGAATAATGTTTGTGTTTGGCATTATTATGGGTACTTGAAAATTTCAGATTCATTCCAAACTTCATTGTATACAAAATATTCGTGGTGGTAGCCGACTACACCTCCTTCTGGCCTCCTGGCATGAACTTGGCCAGTAAGGAACTCGCCTCCTAGTGTTTTCAGATGTCTGATACTCACTTTTTTTTGTAAAATTTATTTTTCGACGAATGGCGTGATGTATCGCGACATGACGATCTGGTTGGTTAGCATTGTTGATTGGTGTTAGGTATCTTGGGAGGGCGGATTATTTCAGTGCATCAATCTATATATTCATTTCGAATCATTGGAGATTTTTTCAGTTCGTCTATTTCGAACAGAACATGTTACCAAGAATAAAAGTTCATCAACTTGAATAGTCTGTAAATTCTATTGTAGAAAAATGTTCTTTTCAGAGAGTATTGCGAGAAAAATACATGTTTGTTCACTTGAAATAAGAATTAGGCATTCCAGTTACTTGTCAAAAATGTCAAATTTATCAATATTGCGGCATCTGCCCCCCAGGAACGTTCGTTTGCCCTCAAGAGGCTGTGATTTCCATATGGAATAACCATGGCCGTCCCTGTGGTGAAACTGGTGTGTGCCCTCCAGACATCACGTGATCTGGAATGCCTAATATACAAATTTTATGAAATGGAAGCGGATAGGGCCGTGAAGAGATTAGCATTATTGCCAGGAATTTGTTGACCCGGTATGGAATCCTGGGGACGAGATGGGGTATGAAACGATAAAATAAAAAATCTCCCTAGCTGGAGAGAGAACCATCACGAAAGAAACAATTAATAATATAGAGTCATTGTTCGAATTGAGTACAAAATCTTCTGGTTTTCATTGCGTTTGATTTCTACTTTGACAATATATCTCTCATAAATGACCGTTTTCTATTACTGTGAAAAAAATGTAGTGTACCGGCACTACCAGAAGTCAGTGACGTTTTTTCATTTTCAAATATAATTCAGTCACCTCTTGAAGTCTGCGGTTCAGGACTATTGTTCTAAACAGCGGATTTCAGTTCTACGATAACACAAGAGGACAAGGAACAAACACAATGACGTCAAAACAAACTTCTCCCTTTCACATAATTTACGTCAAAATATAATGCGGGAACATCGAATATGTTGCCAACAGCATTCTAGTGGACAACGGTACTTGGAAATTCAAATTCAAATTTCAATATAAGCTCCCAATGCATGTACATACGTTGGTACATGTGCCATCATTCAATAGCAATAGCGTCATCTAAAATTGCCAATAATAACGTGGTATTATTTGATTTCAACGATTCCACGGTTCAGCGGATCTGGAACAGCTGAAATATCTGAAAATACCCGACTGGTAATCTCATTCTACAGATTCTACAGTCTCATTGTATAATAGAGGTAGTTTTATAGGTTGATCTCAAACTCTGAGTGAAGAAAGTCCCCTGATTTGACAGAATATGCATGCAAATTATTCTTAGTATGGCCTAAGACCTAAGCTATAACACTTTTCATTCTTTGCATCTACCAAATACCTCATACATTGAAGGGTAACCTATTTAACAAAATTTAATTTACATTTTAAACTCCTTGTATATTGGGGAAAACAGGTTAAAAAGGCCCCTATTCTGATATCGTTCGGTAATAGGTTGAAGGATTTCTTTTTCACCCAATACCGAGAGCTCAGACCATAACTTTGAATTTCGTGTTTGACAATACTAACCTGATTGTATTGAGGATATCTTCATTGAATGTCTGCTTTACAAAATTCCACTATTCAAAAGTAATATAAATATGTCTAAAATTATTACAGTAAGCTCCATTTATAGAATCAGTCTGATTCAAAAATATATTGAGTCGAGAATTGTTTTCCAGATTTCCCTCAAGAAGTTAGAAAAAATAATAAAAGAGTGAATACTGTACAGCAAGTTTCCAAAAAAAATTAGACTCAGAATTCAAGAAAAATCAACTTCCTGGAAAATGTTCCTGAATGATGCTATCATTTCAGTAATTCATTTTTTGCATAAAATTTTTTGGAACAGATTGCCCCGAGAGAAAGAACATAATTGAAGTCATAAGGAAGAAGGGTAATTTTCAACGTAATGAGGATATTACTATTAATACTGGAAGTTTTATTACTCCCCGCAGAACAAGGAGAGAAGATTGTAGCGAAGAAAAATATCTTCCATGTTCAAAATGTTATGAATATTATTCGAAGGTATCCATCAGAAAGCATGTCAGAAGATGCGTTGCGGCACCTTCTGGCAAGAGAAATGTATTAGTACTCAGTACACGAGTACAAGCAGATATTAGCCCTAAAGCTAATACTATTGTGAGAAACCACATTTTTCCGGTTCTGCGAAATGATTTCATCATCAGTCCATAACGGTATGATGAATTGGTCATAATATATGCCAATAAGATGACCATGAAATATCCGAAACCACATCACTATCATATGATGTTCAGGATGTTCAGGACTTCTCTTGCCTTCTCACTCCTAGACAGTATGATTATATTATCTCTGCTATTCATATTGTGGCCAAAATGAACAGTAGTAGAAACCAATATAAGTCTTAAACAACGGCTGCAGGAACCCTCGTGAAAAAATGTGCCAATATACATATTGCTGAATTGATTTAAGAACAGAAGATCGAGAAAAAAACAGAAGTCGAAAATTTGCTGAATATTTTTGAAGTTGACTTTGCCATAAATATGAGCAAAACTGTCAGTGAAACTCGAATAAAAAATTTAGGGTTAAAAAAGTGGTACTACCTTCTGTGGATGATATCAACGCCTTATAGCAAAACAATCTCTGTCCCACTCCGTGTTGTAGAAGGTTTTGCTCTTTCACGTATTTACCTGCATTCATGCATTCATTTCCAACTTCCATTTTTCTATTTTGTGATTGTAATTTGTACTTGATTAATGTGCCCTCTGTACGACCTTGTTGGTAATATAATATCAAATATCCTCTTACAGGATTCTATTACCCCCAACCTAACAGTTTAGTGATTACCCGTGGGGTGGCGCCACCATGTCAATTCCAAATAATATTCCAAAATTAATTCGGTTTACACTCATTGTTTTTTGTAAATGTTTTTATGAGAACCTTATCGGCTTGAACTGCGAAGAAACTCGGCATTTTGCACGATTCTTGGCTCCTAGACTTTATCGCCCTTTCATGCTCACGTTAGATGAGAACCATTATGGCTTTTTAGTCAAACTACTTATCAGTATTGGTGACATTGGCTGGTCTTATTCTGGGTAAGAAAATTACAATATTCCTAAAAGTATTTAATTTGCTAACCTGCATTATCATGCTAAGCTTCCAAGTTCTTTTACATACTTGTTTAATGTTTGTGCAGTATATATACAATATTTACATTATTTACATTATTTTTCTATACAACGTTAATGTTCTTATTCTAGAGTGAAGCTGAACCTCCCTCATCAGTTGAGAATAAACGATTTATACTGCCAACCACCTGTTTATTTCCGTCGTCAGCCTGCCCCCACGATCCAAAAATTTTACCCTGAGATTAACTGTTTCTGCTCATCTGTCGACCAACGTGGGCTGTAGGAAACCATGGTGGTGGAAAACACTCCGCAACCTCCTCAACAATATAACTTGCGATCTAGTCGAAGGAATCTTGAAGACATCCTGAACCGGTCCCAGCAGAGCATTCCACAAGTGCTTCAAAATAGCCTGCAGAATCTGGAGGACGCCTGGAACCGACCACAACAGCTCGAACCACAAAGAACTCCATCAGCATTTCGGAATGATCTGCAATCAGGTAACCCTAGTAATAGCTGTTTGAACGCCAGCAGAGGCGAGAATTGTTTACCTTCGGATCAAGAGGGCGCATTTGGTGCAGCTGCATTAGATCCTCAATTGCAGAGGCAGCAGTCCCAAAACCTCTCCTAGCCAAATATGCAGAATCCACTTCGCCAGAACCCAAATTTGGGGGCCATCCCAAAATCATTTACTGTGCCCCCACCAAGGGCTCATATGGTTCAGTTCGTTCCTCCACCACCAAATCGTGCATCTGTTAGTGGCTTAGACATTGAAAATATTGTCACTGAAGTAATGAATAGGTTGAAGGATAAAGAAAAAACAAATAATGTTCAATTAAATAATCAAATTTTGTACAGCTTGGAAGACTTAGCAAAAAATTTACCTTACAATAATGCCCCTCAGGTAACACAGAACAGAATTCCCACTAGGGAAAACCTGGAAAATTGTAGTTTAAATAGTGTTTTGTCACAAAACCCAAATTTTCCCTGGATGAGACCAGCAAATTGTTGAAACTATTGCCTAGTTTTGATAACCAGGGGTTATTACAGCCATTAGACTTTCTAAAAACCCTAGAGTACTTTAGACGTTGAAAATTGTCCCTTTTATAAAATTAAAATAATTTTGAGTAAATGTTTGATAAATGGAGCCAAAATTTGGTTTGATGCATTCTCAGATAAATATAGCAATTATCAAACATTCAGAAATTCCTCTGTTAAATATTTTTGGAATGAGCAAGTTCAAGAAAATTATAGGGAGGAAATAGAAAATGGTGTGTGCATAGAGGGAGAAAACTGTACGGATCATTTTACGCGATGTGTATGCTTAGCAAAATTTCTAGAGCCACCTTATACAGAAAAAAAACTCATTTCCAAAATTGGTAGACATTTTTCGCCCAGAGTGTCAGCTGTTCTAATTGGGGTAGATGATTTGGAGCTCGCTCTTGAAAGACTGAGAGAAGCTGATTACTTTTTCAACTCAAATTACAGAAGAGAAAATGCGAAAAAAAATTCTAAATCTGAAGAAAATGTAAATAAATCAAATCATACTTTCTGAAATAAAAATAAATCATTTTCTTTTACAAAGCAAAGAGAACACGAGAATAAAAAGCAAGTTTCTCATCTGGCATTTGAAAACGTTGAAAGTTCGGAAAACGAGGAAGCCCCACCTTCTTAGGCTCGCAGAGTGTGAGGGCAATCAGTCGAGCAGATATTTTTTCCAATCGTATCGATAACAATCCCCAACAAGAACTATTGAAGGAGGAATGTGATTTTGACCACTCTGTAGTCGATGACCGCCTCCCAATAATTTTGATCAAAATATATGGTTACTCTTATCCTGCACTAGTTGACAGTGGCAGCCAAGTTTCGGCAATGTCTTCAGAAGTCTGGACACAACTGTCAGATGTACATAAAGACATTCCACACTTCCCTGTTACAGGGGTTAAGGTCGTTGGAGCTTTCAAAACAAAAATGAGAAGGGTTCTGTTACAAGCACAGCTGAAATTTTCTCTAGAAAATGTGACCCTTGCACATGAATTTTTACTTATTGATGATTTGTCTTACCCAATCATTCTTGGAACTGATTTCTTAAGATTACATAAAGTATTAATCAATTTAGATGAAAAATATATAGTATGCAAGGTGGACGGAAAGAATGAAATCATTCCTGAAAAAAATTTTAAACATTTGTTTACTGACAGAGAATCTGTTAATCTTTCAGCTGTAATTAAAAAACAGGAGGCTAGCACAACTAAAATTCTGAAACTAGAAAGAATCCCTACCTCCAACACCTCAACTCCACTGGATAATCAAAAAGAATGTGAAAAACTTCTGGAGAATTTTGCAGATATCTTCTCTGATAAGCCAGGTCTTGTTAAGGGTTATGAACACCAAATTAACTTAACCACAGCTGATCCATTTTTTGTTAAACCTTATCCGATTCCCCTGGCTCACAGAGAAGCTGTCAATAAGGCAATTTTGCAGATGATTGAGTGGAAAGTAATTGAGAGATGCTCCTCCAAATACATCTCACCAATAATGACAACAGTCAAACGGGATAGTACGGTACGCATTTGTCTGGATGCTCGACATTTAAACTCGGTAATGGAGCCAGATTTCGAGCTTCCCCGTCCCATAGAAGAAATTATTAAATCCATGTCTGGACAGAAGGTATATTCAAAAATAGATCTAACAAATTCTTACTGGCAAATTCCATTGAGAAAGGCAGATAGGCAGTTTACCGGCTTTATGGTGGGTACTACCACTTATCAGTGGAGAGTTCTTCCGTTTGGCCTGAAAACAGCTGTATCATCCTTTACTCGTTGTATTAATAGTATTTTTGGGTTCGGTTATGACTTTTTGATCCCATATATTGATGACTTGCTTATCATTTCAAAAGATTATGAAGAACACTTCACTCACCTGGAGAGGGTATTTAGTAAGCTCCGAGAGGTGGGTTTCACTGTAAAACGTAGTAAGTGTGAATTTTTCTCTGAAAAACTATCCTTTTTGGGTTATGTTATCGATGCGAATGGTGTTGTACCTGATGGAGAGAGAGTACAGGCAATCTTGGACTACCGCCCTCCACAAAATGCCAAGGAATTGCAGCGCTTTATGGGAATGTGTAATTATGACAGGCAATTTTGCCCTAACTTTTCCTCTATCACAGCTCCTCTCACTGAACTACTCCGAAAGAAGGTACCTTGGAAATGGGACTCTGTAAAGCAAAAATCATTTCAGCAAGTTAAGCAGTTATTGGAACAAGCTACCCTCCTCTACCATCCCGATCCACACCTCCCGTGGCATGTCCAGACTGATGCTAGTGATGTGGGTTTGGGAGCTCAACTGTTCCAAATTGTGGATGGTAAGCGTCAGGTAGTTGCTTGGGCCAGTCGCCTACTTCTGGACAGAGAAAGGAGATATAGTTCCAATGAGAAAGAGGTCCTAGCAGTAGTTTTTGCCTTTACGAAATGGCGTATTTATTTATTGGGCAGGGAGGTTATTGTCCATACTGATAATCGAGCAATCATTTACCTTCAGAGTGCTCGCCTTCTTTCTCCAAGAATTACTAGGTGGGCCTTGGCCCTCCAGGAATTTTTATATACCATTGTCCATATCTCTGGCAAGGAAAATATTATTGCTGATGCATTGTCTCGCCATGCCAATGTGCGCTTTCCAACACCAATCAACAAATGTTTCCAGATTTCCAGTACGAATCTGCAGCTGCCTCCAGAGTTCCTTCGGAAGCTGAAAGATTCAGTTCGTTATCAGTTAGAAGATGAAAAATTAAACGCTATAAGGAAGCGGGTAGAAGCAAAGGATGGGCTGAGTCAAAGCTTCAGTATCTACAACAATATCTTATACAAAAATGGTTCAGACGGCGTTTCGTTACTGTTATGCATACCCAAATCCCTCATACAGCCAGTCATCAAAGTTTTTCATTCAACTCTGGGACATTTTGGAGTCTACAAGACCTGGGTCGCCTTACGTAACGAGGTTTGGTTTAATAATTTGCACCGTTTAGTGAAGAGGATTGTTCTCACCTGTGAGATTTGCCAGAAGTCCAAGTCAGCTGTTATGCCAAAGCCTCCTCAGATTCAAATCATCCCTGCCAATAAGGACGACATCATAGCCATGGACATCTTTGGTCCTCTGGTCCGAAGTAGAGGAGGAGTATGCTATGTTTTCGTCATCCTCAACCTGTTTACGAAATACGTAGCCCTCTACCCCCTGAAGAAGGCCACATCCCGAGCCATGCTCAATCGTCTGGTTCAAGATTACTTCCCAAAACATGGTATGCCAAGCAGAGTTTTACACGATAACGGTTCCCAATTCACATCGAAGTTGTGGAAGGAAACACTCACAAACCTAGGTGTCAGGTTAGTTTACTCCGCTGTTCGACACCCTGAGTGTAATAGTTCAGAGCGAGTAATGAAGGAACTTGGGCGATTGTGCCGTTGTTTCTGCAGTGATCAACATTCCAGATGGGCAACGGAAATTCCCCGTTTTCAACAATTTCTAAACTCAGTTGTCCATGAGTCCACTGGCTTCACTCCAGACGAACTGCAATTAGGGTGTGAACGACTTCGACTGTTACCTCAGACATTCCTTCGGTCTGCAGGAGCCCAAGTAGCGGGACCTACCTATGAGGAGAAATTAATATTGGCTGAGGCTACCCTGAAGGGAAAGGCAGCTCGTCGTGCGCTTGCTAACCCGGGCCGACCAAGTGTTCAGTTTGGGGTCGGTGACCTCGTGTTGTTGAAAGCAAACAACTCCTCTTCCACACTTAGAGCTGAAACAAAAAAATTTATGTTACTTTTTGAAGGTCCTTACCGCATAAAAAAGCAAGTAAGTGATAATACTTACGTCTTACGAGTCTCTCCACAATGGCAAAGAACGGGGCACTTTCCATGCATCACATCTTCGGCCTTACCACCAAAAATGCACTCAATAATTTTCCCTGTCTCTTGTCTTTGCTAAAACTATTGACCGCAAAATAATGGGGGATGCAGATATAGCAAAACAATCTCTGTCCCAATCCGTGTTGTAGAATGTTTTGCTCTTTCACGTATTTACCTGCATTCATGCATTCATTTCCAACTTCCATTTTTCTATTTTGTGATTGTTATTTGAACTTGATTAATGTGCCCTCTGTACGACCTTGTTGGTAATATAATATCAATTATCCTCTAGGATAATTCAGGATTCGATTACCCCCAACCTAACAGTTTAGTGATTACCCGTGGGGTGGCGCCACCATGTCAATTCCAAATAATATTCAAAAATTATTTCGGTTTACACTCATTGTTTTTTGTAAATGTTTTTATGAGAACCTTATCGGCTTGAACTGCGAAGAAACTCGGCATTTTGCACGATTCTTGGCTCCTAGACTTTATCGCCCTTTCATGCTCACGTTAGATGAGAACCATTATGGCTTTTTAGTCAAACTACTTATCAGTATTGGTGACATTGGCTGGTCTTATTCTAGGTAAGAAAATTACAATATTCCTAAAAGTATTTAATTTGCTAACCTGCATTATCATGCTAAGCTTCCAAGTTCTTTTACATACTTGTTTAATGTTTGTGCAGTCTATATACAATATTTACATTATTCACATTATTTTTCTATACAACGTTAATGTTCTTATTCTAGAGTGAAGCTGAACCTCCCAGTTCCTCAGTTGAGAATAAACGATTTATACTGCCAACCACCTGTTTATTTCCGTCGTCAGCCTGCCCCCACGA